>JBBJLS010117172.1:0-18129 GCA_037577275.1 Bryconaethiops microstoma
TGTGCGTGTATATATATGTTTGTGCATATCTCTCTCTCTCTCTCTCTCTCTCTCTCTCTCTCTCTCTCTCTCTCTCTCTCTCTCTCTCTCTCTCTCAGCCCCGACATGAGTACTTTAATGTGCCTGTGTACTGATTGGCTGTTGCTGCTGTTGGTGCCTGTCCGTCATGCATGCTGAGTCTCTCCCTCTCCTGCATGGTGCTCCTGCTGGCCCCACCTCCTCTTCCACCACCGTCCTATCAGAACGCAGCATCTCTGGGGTCTCCAGTCTCATCGTCATCTCGTGTGTGTGTGTGTGTGTGTGTGTGTGTGTGTGTGTGTGTGTGTGTGTGTGTGTGTGTGTGTGAGCACCACATGTTTTCCACACACATCCTCGTTTTGTGTGTCTCTCTCTCTCTCTCTCTCTCTCTCTCTCTCTCTCTCTCTCTCTCTCTCTCTGCATATTTCTCCTTCTGTCTCATGCACATACTCACACTCACCTTGATTCCACGTTTACCTGTACCTGACCTGTTTGTGGAATGTTTGTGACAGCGACCCCTAGTGGTCCTTTTTTGCAGCACTGTCAGTACCTTAGGCTAGCAAAACGATCTGTGTATCTATTACTAGTAGAATTACTTTCATTTAAATCCGTCTTTATCTTTTTATAAAGGTAAATAATTGTGATGCTTGCCAAGTGTACACAGTTGTATGTAGGTTTGAAACTACCGATGACCTTTTTCTTAAAGGAATACTCCAGTATTTTTCAAGCTAATCTCCATGTGCTGCCTCTGTTGCATAGCCGTGTATCATTTACTCTCTACGCTTTTTGTGGCACTTAAAAGAAAATAGTCAATCCGTTGGTTCAAAACTAGATATGTCAACAAAATCTATTACAAAAATGCTTCATGATTAAAGTTTTTAAGTTTCATAAATTTTAATGACAAAATGAAAAACAATCGACTTCATGAAGATACTGTATGAAGGTTTTAATCTTAACTTATTGAGCACAAATCATGCAAAATGGCATCATCACTGTTTAACGTTTTACAGATGTGATGTCCAAAGTTCTTTCCCCAGGCAGAAAGCTCAACAAGGGAACAAGGAACAACAACACATGCACAAGGGATGTGATCACTTTCTCACACAGGGGTTGAATGCTTCTTAGTGAAACGGCCTTTTAAGCACCATTTCCTCTAGTATTACGGTGACTTTTTCCATAAGACATTGTTGGAATAATTCATCTTTGAGCCTGTTGGTTTAGCTGGCTGGTTCCAAAGATGCCAGAGAAGCTAACTACTGATTTGCAGGCCTGAACAGCATTTTGCAGATCCCAGAGATGCTGAAAGACCGATTTGCTGTAACGTTTAGTCAGATAAAGAGAAAGTCTGGCAGGATTTTGGCCTACATAGACAGTGATGCTACAGAAGTACACTATATAGACAGAAGTATCGGGATCACTGACCATTACACCAACAGGGACTTTGATGACACTGCATTCAAATCCATAAACTTTAAAATGGAGTTAATCCCCCTTTTCAGCTACAACAGCTTCCACTCTTCTTGGAAGGCTTTCCACAAGATTTTGGAGTTTCTGTGGGGTCTCTGTGCGGCCAGTCAAGTTCTTCCATACCGAACTCATCCAGCCATGTCTTTATGGATCTTGCTTTGCACTGGGACACAGTCATGCTGGAATTGAAAAGGTTCTTCCCCAAACTGTGTCCACAAAGTCTAAATGTCTTCTTATGCTGAAGCATTAAGATTGTCCTTCACTGGAAGTAAGGGGCCTAGCCCAAACCCTGAAAAACAGGTGTGTCCCAATACTTTTGTCCATAAAGTGTTGATTGATGAGATGGATAAAATGCAGTGTTTGGAACCACGAACACATGGCCAATCAAAATGCAACTGACAAAACCCCAATAGCTTAAAGCACAGTAAATATGAGACGCTCTATGTACACTTCTGAGTCTGACTCTATTGGACGTGCTGTATAATATTAAGAAATGGGAACCTTCATGGCATTCTAGGCCTGTTTTAAATGATGACAGGGAACTAAAAAATACATGTCTGTAGTTTTTGACATTTAGTTCATTCTCATCTCATGGAATAATACTTCATTGAAGACTATATCATGAGCAAAAAATGGTCAAATTACATATTTTATTGATTTTCGAACTTAAAATAAAAACACATCTTCTGTATCTTTATTTGCTGAATTGAACATATTGTAAAAAGGGTAAAAATATAAAATATGCCCATGCAAATATTTCGGCATATGCTATGTATTCTACGTTGAGTTTTTATTTTTTGTTATGTTTAATGCGGCAATCAAATAGAAACTGCAATACAAATGCCACATTCAAGTTTATTCTTTGTGTTAACGCATTTCCACTTAAAAAATGGTTTTACTGGGTGTATTAAACCTGAAGTGAGTAATTCACATTGATTTACTATTACGTATGCTATCTAACATTTACTCCACAATTTTGCATGGTATTGTGTTTATTGGTTTTAGGTGGAATTACGTGTTGTATCTGTGTATTAGTATTCTCTTAGATTTTAAATTCTCCACATGGAGAATCTTTAAATTGCAAAGAGCAGTTTGTGCATAAATGTAGACTGACTGAGCTAGAAAACACATGTTTAGCCGAAGGACCCCACACTGTAGGATGAATTTGGAGACCAAATTCTGCGCGTTGTGCCAGGCATAGTACATTAAAAGAGAGGAGGTGCCTGTTTCCTTCTTGCTGACAGTGTTCAGTCTAACACTGTGAAGTCATTCTGGCCACGTTGAATATTCCCTGAGAAATTTTCCACAAAAGCCTGGTGGGCTTTTTAATTACAGGCTCCCTGAAAGCACCATAGTCAAGGCATGTTGCTGATGTTAGGGTAGCTTTTTATTTTATTACAGTCTGTGGCTCAGGCAGATGGATCAGTTCAAAGGGTCATGAAGAATGCCTCGACGTAACGTTTGCCCCGAGGTGCGCTTGGCCCAACGCTGGGGTTAACACAGTGTGGCGGTGAGGAATGTTAAAACTACTTCCTCCAAAGCAATTCATCACCACACATCATGACAGAGGCAACTCTTACAGTCCCTTTGTCACTTTCAAACTGAACTTAGCTATATATGTTCTGGAATGTACAGGACACTTCTAAATTATTGGGCATGTTTTTGCTCTTTTTTTTTTATCACCATCAATATCTTATAAAGTTACAATATTAGGTTTTTGTTTTTTAGGCCCGCTTGAAACCAGCTGCCCTTTAAAAGGTAGAAACTTCGCAGTAACAAATGTTAAAACTTAAAATAGTATGTAACTGCGCTGCCTGAAACTGTGAGATGACTGAAAATCAAATAGTAATTTACTTCAAATGAGTAAATTACTCAGAATTTTATAAGCTTTCAAAGCTTTTAAAGTTAAACATCTGTTTTATTTTCAACAGTGCAACTATTACAGTCCCTTTGTCACTTTCAGACTGAGCTGAACTCCATATGTTGTAGAATTTGCACTTAATATTAATCTAGTGTATTTTTGTTATTTTTTTATTCTCACCATTAAAAATATCGTAACGTTGCAATATAAGGTTTTTGTTTTTTTAGGTCCGCTTGAAACCAACTGCCCTTTGAAAGATAGAAACTATGCTGTAAAAAATGGTCAAACTTAAAATAGTAAGAAACTGGGCTGTCTCAAAACTGTGAGATAATTGAATTTTTAATAGTAAATTCAAATTAGTAAATTGCTCGAAATTTTAAGGTTACAAACTTTTATGATTATATGTAAACAACAGAAGAGAAAAAAAAAATTGGAACTTACAAGATGATCGGAACTCTCTCTCTCTCTCTCTCTCTCTCTCTCTCTCTCTCTCTCTCACTCGTGCCCTCTGTTTTTCCTTTTTTTTTCTCTGCTGATGTTTCACTTAACCTTTCACCTTTCTCTAAAGTGACCCCAACAAAGGCTCTCACAGTAAAAAGGTCAATAAATGAGGCCGCACCCCCTGCTGTCGCTCACCCTGGCGGCTGACTAATCACAGAGAGTTTAGGGTCTTACCTCATGAATAATTAGTCAGAACAGCAGGGGTAGTGTGGGTCCCTTTCTTTTGTTTTTCTTTCTTTCTTTTTTGTTGTTTTGGGCCCATGTGCATAACTGAGGAGGTTAACAGAGGAAGACGGCCAGGCTGGGCTGGTGGGCCGGCGTGGGTTGAGAGGGCTTTGAATAGTGATATGAATCTTTACAGTATATTCTTTGTGCTTGGAGCACACCGAGCAATTTATGAGGATACATTTTTAGGATCATATCTCTTTGTTTCATTCATGCACAGTATAACCACATGCAAAAGTTTGGGCACAACTGGTCAAATTTAATTTCCAGTTTTAGCAATAAATAAAACATAAAATACGGCATGCTAGAAGTTTTGGCGCATTTCATATTCTATGGGGTTTTTTTCCAATATGTTAAACGAAAGAGTAGAAAAATACGGTAAAATATCAACATAGTATTACTTCCTCTTGTCCAGCCCTGATGTGGGGAAAAAGCGTTGTTGAGAGTAAAGATAAAGTGGAGATGAGTAGTAGGAATCCGAAGTGGAGTGCTTCAGTCTTTCAGCTCTTGCTGTCGGCCTGTGATCGCCGTCTGTGTTTTGACTGGGTCTAGACAAAGATAAACAACTGGATTTTGGTTAAACACTCAGGTCTACTGTGGAGCCACAAGACATTATGGCCAAACAACTCTTGCCCTTGCTGTTCTAGAACTCAGAAGAGACCCTCCCCCTCCCCACATCCTAAAAAAGCCCCATCCTAAAAGCACATTCATAAAACATCACAGCATGGCCACTCGCTGACATGCAGACAGGGAACACCTGTGTGGATGGGGGTTAGTGGCAGGTGTTGTCTTACGCCTGAGGAACAACGCTGGCTTGCTTATTTTCCTATACCTTATCGCCAGTATTGGGGTAGTCACCCAGATAGTATGTATGGGAAGTTATTGCTATAGTGAGATTATAGTGGGATCACTTTACCTACTCCTAGTAATAGCCAGAGTCTTCACTTTGTGCTCTCTATAGTAAGAATGAAAAGGAATGACCAACAACCTTTTCACTACTAACCACATTCAACTGCAGGTTTAATTTAATAACCCTTATAGTCACGCGTGAGCACCCCAGAGCACAATGTGAACTTCTTCGCGTTTAACGTGTTGCTTTGCACTGCAGCACTCTCAACATTGTTTATCTCTCACAGTACAGCCTGGCCATTTTATTTCCCTGAAAATGAAGCAGACAAACCTCAAATATAATACTCTCAAAAAATGAAGATTGACTTAAGTCCAGTACACCTTATTGACTTTTTAGGCGTAGATGCCATGCAGTTGGACATTTTTTTGACATCAGCATGAATACAGAAAATCTCTTTATTTCTACTGAAAGAAAACCCTAAATCTTTGAATATGAATGTACAGTCATTTACATATTTAAGCACACCCCGGAATAAAAGAGAACAGTAAGCCTGGTAAAGTCGACGTTTTTTCTGCCTCTTAGCAGTCTCGCTGCCCTACTTTTTTGCCTCCGAGTCGCTCTGCTTCTGAGTTTGACAGTACTTTTAATGTTTAATGCCCTTTGATTTTCACTGGAGACACATCAAGGCTCTCCACGAGGCTTGTCGAAGAGATGCTCAGGCGTGATGGAAAAGCAGACTGCAGCCTCCTTACACACACACCACAAAGAGAAGGTCGTGAGGAGAGAAATTCTCACCACTGGATGAAAAAGAGAAGGTTATTGCCATGCCATGCTGATTTGGTTACTCTGAAGACACACCTCTTTATTCCCTCTCTCTCTACTTTCTTTGTTGTGTTTTTTTTTCTGCCTAATCAAATGAAGTAGGACCCTAATCTTGACCGTTTTAAACTGGCGTATATTTTCCTGGTGCAGTGTCAGATTTTGATTAGATATCAGGACTAGGAGAAATACCTGCTAGTGAAAGTAAAAGCATTCTGACACATTTTGGAACTGTGCTGCTTCACTAATACCTCTAAGTTTTGCAAATGCTTTGAAGGCATGATGATTATCATACCGCGGACAGATTAGTCATATGACTGCGTGTATCAGTAGACAAGTCTCTTCACGTAGCCACAGGTTTCTGTGACCAATGCCAGACGTTCCGTTATCCATGCTGCTGGGGATGTGGGACCTGCTTCCTCTGGGCATGTTGGTTCCTGTAAAATGCCGTCTGAGACTTTGGGGTTTTTCAGAATTAGAGGCTAGGGAAAACGTTGGTGGTCTGTGTGGCTTTTTTTTCAAACCAAAAAGTCTGAGGTTCCTGGGCTATTTTTAGGGAACAATTAATATAAACCAACTTGCTGTACTTTACATACACTATATGGGCAAAAGTATTGGGACGCCTGACCATTACACAAACAGGGACTTTAATAATAATTTAAATTCATAGACTTTAATATGGAGTTGGTCCTCCCTTTGCTATAACAGCTTCCACTCTTCTTGGAAGGCTTTTCACAAAATTTGGGAGTTTCTGTGGGAATTGGTGCCAATTTGTTCTGTAGAGCATTTATGAAATCAGGCACCGATGTTGGATGAGAAGACGTGGTTCGCAATTTCCGTTCCAGTTGATCCCAAAGGTGTTGGATGAGGTTGAGGTCAGGACTCTATGTGGGACAGTCAAGTTCTTCCACACCGAACTCATCCAACCATGTCTTTATGGAGCTTGCTTTGTGTATGGCATTGTCCAAAATGTCTTGGTCTGCTGAAGCATTAAGATTACCCTTCTCTGGAAGTAAGAGGTCTAGCCCAAACCTTGAAAAACAGGTGTGTCCCAATACAACTAAAGGTTCAGTTAGGTCTAAGTAGGGGTGGGTGATATGGTAATAATCGTCATTGGCATAAAATATTTCTTTATAATGGATCCCATCTAGTACGTAACCACTTACAGTCCTAGGACTACATCCAATAACTTGTTATTCGGTAATTCTTGCCTATTTTCTTGAAAAGGGGCTCGGATAAGGTGGCATAATGTAATAGTGATCTAGATGGCAAGGATGAATCCGAGAGATGCTTATAGGCCATGAGTGTATAATTGGTCCAGCATCATTTGATAGTGTAATAGTGTATCACAGTATGTGAAATGGGCAATCAAATTTTTAAAAAATGCTGTCGTAGTATTTGGTTGCATTATTTAAACCTCAAACCATCAAAATGTCAAGTAACCTGACATAATGTGACAGGCAACCCAAAATCCATTGGCACCTCATTCTTTATTCTGATACA
Source organism: Bryconaethiops microstoma (assembly GCA_037577275.1). Classification (NCBI taxonomy): domain Eukaryota; kingdom Metazoa; phylum Chordata; class Actinopteri; order Characiformes; family Alestidae; genus Bryconaethiops; species Bryconaethiops microstoma. The sequence continues at coordinate 7,245 of JBBJLS010117172.1, forward strand.
AGGGCTTTTAGGCTTGGTGTTGCTCTAGAAATGTGGCTCATGATAAAAAATGGATGACCCAAGCCATTTCCCTGCTGTACGTCATCGTTGTTATTCACTTAAGACGCTGTGCCATTTTAGACTTGCGCTCCAGAATAATCACAGCCATTGTCTTATTTTGTACATTTTTTTTTTGTTTTAAAGGTAAAGGGGGAGCAGGAGTCATGCAGAAATCATGATGTTTTTTCTTACAAGACTTTCTTAGAAGTCTTGTCGCTGCTTTTGCATATTGAAACATGGAATTTTGAATGCCACTCTTGTAAAAATGGCTAGAATAGAAGACTGTCCGGATAGAAAAATGACATATAATAATACACTATTGAATATTGTTTCAGCACAACAGTCCAGTAGTCTTAAATCAGCTCTATTTGGCAGCGTTTTAGGCTTATTATCTTATTGGCTGTCCTTTTCATCAAACAAAGCCAAACTGCAACACTTGACTGCTTCAAAATAAGCCTGGACTCCTTCGTTCCCTCAGCGGGCCACACCCCGTGCTCTAAAAGAGGGGGGATGGACAGGAAGTTTCAGCCTAAATAATGAATAGGGCATCCTCTGCAATGCAGGTAGCTTCAGAGAAATCAGGGTCAGAGAAATAAAGCACCAAACCTTGACTTTTCCCTGCTCAAGAATGCTTAGTGTGCATTTCATAAACCCACTCCGTCCCCGGGTGCCTGTCACAAATTTTGGGCCGAAGAAGATGATGATGATGGCGTCCCCAGTGTCCGGTCATGGATGAGCACAGTTCAGCGGCTTTTCACTGAAATCAGTCCCCCGAGACAAGCTGTTGGCTGCTGTGCTGTCAGACACCTCTTTTTAAACATGCGGTATTTAGCAGCTCCAGAGTCAGACAGACACAAAGGCAGAAGCATTCCTGAATCTCAGGCAGTTCCACTGCTTCTTCAGTTTGCATCTTTAGCCAGTAATAACCAAAACTGCACCCTCGAAAACTTTTCTCAACCTACCCAAACTGCATCCAGCTTATTATTAAGGTGGGGCAGTCTTGTTGATGTGGTTTAGGACTCAGTATGACTTACCCTGAGCTACGAAAATCAACAATACCATAGTGTAGCCAATCTTAAACTGCATAAACTACAGGGTTTATATTCACAAACCAGTCGGAGTGCTGATCTAGAATCAGTTCATGTGGCACAGCCATCGTAAATGTGGAGTAATCCATATAAAACTCAGTCCCCTCCATTTCTGGTGATGTTTCGTACCTCACAATACATTTTGGTGACATATATTTACAGAAAAGATTTGGGTCTTCTAGTGCAGCGTTTCTTTGTCCTGGGACCCAGTCATGTCAGGCTTTGGGGTTGCAAGGCCCTGTATAGGCCTATGCGCCATAGGCCTGTACCCCAATACATACATACACTTTAAAGATAAACACATAGGCCTACCAGCCTGATTATACAGTCCCAGCACGAACTGGAAAGAGAGCATGCACCTGAGGGAACTGAATGTGCCTGTTTCAGGAAGGTATTCGTTTACTGCGGCCACCTGCCCCAGATCCACACCTTCATCAGCCAAAGTGTTCTACCCCACTGGTAAAACACTACGCCACAGCTGGCAGGGTTAGGGCTAGTGTTAGGGTTAAGGTTAGGGCTAGAGTTAGGATTAGGCTAAGGCTAGGGTTATGTTTAGGCTTGAAACCTTATGTTATGTTTAGACCTTAATTTTAGACCCGTTTGGCACGTGCCAAAAATGAAATTGCCTTATCACGGACCGGCTCCAGCCTGCATAGTGTGAGAAACCAGGTTCTAGTGTAAGCATTGTTAGACACGTAGCTCCAGCGCTAAAGCACAGTGCAGACTCCAGACATGTTCAGGATAATGGGCTACATTTGAAAATTGTGTCAATGTGATTTTTTTTTTTTTTTACAAATTTAGAATACATTGAAGTGATGCACGTGTCTTATCAATATGAATACTTTTTAAAATTTTGATGCTGGACAATTTTGGTACTGGGATATCTGGCCTACTTCACAGGCATCGAAAAAGTCTGTCGGATGGACCAGACAAGAGCGCGGTTCAATGATGTGCGTTGTTACCTAATGGAGCTTATGCAGATTTCAGAGATCGTCTGGTGGAGAATCTCTGATCTGGGAGCCCAGCCACCAGTGGAGATTAGGGCTGGAAAAACTGTGGGCCATCCTCATGTCAGCAAAAATCAACCCAAATTACAGAACTATTTCAACCATCTCTAATATGGAGTCAGGTCCGTTTAATGTTAGCACTAAAAAAATGACAAAATTCCAACAAAATATCCCGTTACGAAGTTTATGATGATGCTCTGAGCTTAGAAGATTAGGACTTCAAACTGCACGTATTACATAATTACCATAGATTACTGCAGTTGTGCACCTTACAACATTATGAAATGCCTGACCCTAGCCTAGAGCTGCCGCAGTGTTTGCAGCACTTTTTTTCAGGGTTTATGCTCACTTTATGATACGAGATCCCTGATGATACGGTGGAACTTTGACATGCTCATTGTCCCGCCTGATGAGACACAGAAAAGTTCTATGATGGTCTAATGTAACATTTCAGTTGTTAAGGCCTTTACGCATAATCAGGATAATTTATTCCATTTACATTTAAATTTACAGCATTTGGCAGATGCCAAAAATGATTTTTAACATGTGCATAACTGATGATGCATGGCACATAAACAATTTTTCAGATGCACAAAATATTTTGTTATTCAGCCTCTGAACTAGGGCTGAACGATTAGTTTTAAGTGTTCCCTTTACCTTCAGTGCGCTGTGCAAAATCTAAAGGCCAAAATTCCAAGTTTAGGTAAAAAGTAAAAAAAAAAATTCCTCAGTTTCAAAATTTTATCTAAAATATATGTTTCCCCAATTACAAATTTGTTAAGATATGGTTGAGTAATATATACAGTAACCTCCTGAAATTTGCGAAGGGTTACGTTCCAGGAGCACCTGAATTGTGAAAACCGCAAATTTGTGATGTGTTAAAAAAAGCCTAAAATGCCTACTTTTATTGTGTAAACCCTAAAAAAGCCCCTAAAATGCTCCCAAAACACTTTAATTTAATTTTAAACTCAGCTTATTACATTGCTCTTAAATAATGTAAAGGTAAACTGCTGTCTCCCGCAGTGCTAGAATGTAAAATACCAATGTTACCCCGATATATATTGTACTGAAATTCATGCAAGTGTGTTTTCTTTGGTATGCACTGACATTTTCTTTGGTATAAGCAGGTAAATACAGTAATAATTGAATTTAATTTACAGTAATAAACACGAGAACACTCAGCGAAACATTCGAGATAGCTCCACGCGGGAAACTGTTATGATGCGGGAGTGCTGGACCGCATCTGCCAGAGATGCGTCACAGGGCAGCAGCCAATCAGCAGCATGGAGAAATGAATAATTTTCTCGGATTGGCTACTTTCAAACCTCCCGCCCCTGAGTACAGCGGTGTTTCACTATTACAAGACGTGCTTTCTTTGTGTTCTATCGACAGTACCAAAAAAATTGTACCGTTATATTTTATATAGAAATATAGCTGAATTTCCGTTAATATTTATGTTATAAAATTAGTAAATTATATTTTTCTTAATAATTTAGCACTAAAATGCATGAAAAATGATATATTGCCACGAAAAAATTTCCACAAATTTGCAGGGCTTCAGCGAACAATTAAAAGTAATAGGTTCTAAGAAAAAAATCTGCAAACGACTGAGGCCGCAAACTCAGTTAATCTGCAAAGCTGAAATAAAGTGTTACATGTTTGTAAATACACTCAGTGCAACCCCCACCTACCCACACACACATATAGACACACACTCCAACTCTCAGGATGCTGGGAAGGGTTAACTGAGAGGTAGACCCTCGATGTGCTGTGGTTTGGCAGTCTTCCCAGACGGAATATAGCCACGTTCCACAAGCAATGCGAGGTGTGTGTGTATGTGTGTGTGTGTGTCATTACTTCTAAAGACCCTCTCCCACTTCCTCTCTCCTCTCAAACACCCACCAAACCAAAACCGCAGGCCATGCTCAGGTCGGTGGACGAACTTGCCAAAGTGCTGTTCTTTGTGCCAGAAGGTCAAGTGAATTCTGTTAATGGGCTCTCTGATCTTTTCTCCAACACACTCTTTGTTACTGGTTATCCTTGACCAAGGTTAGATATTTATGAATGTACTTTACCCAAATGGCACGAGGACTCAGATTGTTGGTCAAATATTGAATCCATTCAGGTTTTCTCTTACCGATAATGAAAAATTATACTTATTTTCAAGTCAGTTTGTCATTTTAGTTGATCTGTTTCACCTGGATTCTTTTTTTCCGCCAGTGACAGACACAGCTACCCACCATCAAATTTAGCCTGTATTTATTTGACTTAGCTAATAGAAAGTGTGAAAGCCAGTAAAGTTCATCATAGGGCAGGCATACAAATAAACACACTCAAACACACACAGTCACACCTTGGGACAATTTAAATATCCAGTTCAATTGACGTGCATGTTTTTGGAATGTGGGAGGACCCTCGGCCACCCAGGCTGGGAATCAAACCCAGGACCTTTTTGCTGTGATGTGACAGTGCTACCCAGTGCTATTGTGTTGGTGTAAATATTATTGAGATACGGGAAGCTAGTTATCCCTGGGCTTCGAAATGCCTTAAAGGGGAATTCCACCAATTTTCCTACATTTCTGCATAATCACTCAGATGTAAACGAGTTGGTCCATTGATTCAAACATGCTCAAGCTTGGAACACGCAAGGCAGGTACTTCAGCGCCGCTATTGGTTACTTTACAATAACTATTGGTTAAGCTCACCATTGCCTTTTTGCTTTTTAAACAATTCGCTTTAACACAACGGATGATTTTGTCACGGGTTCATTTGTTTTGACTTTTCAGCCTTGCTGTACTGCCGTACTGTCCTTGGCCTTGGTTCAGAGGCAACAGCAAAAGACTGCAGATGCAAGCATCAAGGATCAACTCTCTTGGTTCCGTTGTGCATAAAAAATCCGATAATAATACACTTTTGGACAAGAAATGACTGGAGAGTCTGATGTCTAGTTACTCAAGGGCATATGAAATGGCAACACTAATTCAAAAGGACTGTTTCCTTTATGATTCACCCACTATTCAAATATTCTGCAATTTAATCTTATTGCCTTTCAACTGTATGCGCTGACATGCAGAAGCAAAGTGTAAATGGATTGCAATGTATGCTGGCCACTGTGGCGCCCAGTATTGTGGCCTATAATAATCAGCACAAAGAGATGAATCGCTGTGTGTTTCGGGGACTGAGGGGGGACGCCACCGTCATGAGAAGAACAGACAGAGCAGCCGGCGTTTGACTGCGGAGATGCAAGAGTGGGGTCTGTCACATGGTGCGAGAGCGAGGAAAAACACAGAGGACAGACTTGGCTGACTGAGACACAACAGAGGGAATAGTCATAATTAAGACATGAGGGAGTCTGTGTAGTTGTGTGGGTGTGTTAGGGAGGGAAAGAGAGAGAGGAGGAACGCACCGATATGGAATTGCTTTTTGATATTTTATTGTCATTAATAATTCAGTTCTGTTTTATTTATATAGCACTTTTTACACGTACATTTATGGCATTTAGCTGCCACTCAGTGCTCAAGTAATCCACATCTGTTCCTTAAACCTGTAAAGCTATATTAAGGTGTACTTACTGCAGGCTAAGTACACCTAAACAACACCTGTCAAAGAAAAGTTAAGGCAAAAGTAAGGAAGGCATGGAGATAATATAATAAGTTGATGTGGTTTTTTTGTGACAACTCTGTTGTTACAAAGCAGCTTCACAGAATCCAGGTCCGAGCCTCCTAGTGAGCCAGGGGCGACAGAGGTGAGGAAAAACTTAATAAGCTGGAGGAAGAAACCTCGGGAGGAACCGAGGCTCAGAAGGAGAACCCATCCTCCACTGGTCGACACGGAGAGGAAAAGTGGCTCTGTTGGGAAAACTAACAAGCGAAGCCCTTTGTGTGCAGACTTAATCACTGTTGGACAGATTGGCCAACTATGGCTAACAGAGTTGGAACAGTTAAGAGTCAATAGAGGTAGTTTTTGTTGGAAGAGTAGCTTAAGAGTCTCTAGTCCACAACAACAGTAACAACAATCTCTGCTGGAGCTTTGAACAGCAGTTGCCCTTGAATGGGGAAGAGGCGCGTGGTACATCAAGATTAATTATGAGTTATGGATAATAATAACCAAGACCTTTTTGTGGTTGATGCAGATACCATTTTTTCTTTATTTACTTTTTTTTAATTTAAATTTGGGGCTTTTTAACAGAAGTTTATGCTATAGTCTGTAAGACACATAAGAAGTGATCCCAGGTGGTCCCGAAATGAAGCAGAAAGACTCAGGAGGGACTAGTGTGCAGGATCTATAAAAGAGTTCGGATTTGTTTGACACTTTAATGTAATAATAGAAAATTATTTAATGTAATGTTAAATATTTAATTACAATTAAATTGCATGTCAAAGGATTACATATTTAGCAAACACTTCGTCATTATTAGAGCTTTTGTATCTTCAAAATGGTAACTTTACAGATGAATTTTAAAAAAAACCTTTATAACTAAAAATGGAAGATACAATGTCTAAGTAATTTTGGAACACGTCTATTGATCCGTTTATTATGAAATTTTGACACAATGTTATGCTCACAAATTATGTAATTTTTTTATGCTGGGCAACAATTAAACCCCCCCCCCCCTATAATTGCGATTAATTGCATGGTTTTCTGCAATTAATCATGACTAATCGCATTGTTATACACAAAATTAAATAATTAATTTAAAAGTAGTATTTTTTAAGTACTGTTATATCAACAAAAGTGCAATAACATTTGGTTTGCGAACACTTTAAACAAATAGGGAGCTTTTTAACAGCAGTTTTTCCTTTAACACAGTTACACAGTTACAGTTGAAGTATTTCTTGTAAATCTCAACTTAAACATTAATGTAATCTAATCAAATGTAAAACCAAAGCAGTTTGCCACTGCAGGGCATTCACGTTTTATCTAATTTGTTATAAAAAAACAAGGTACCCTGAGAGTCCAGAGTGTGGGGGGAAGAACCATTATAGCAGCTGCAAAGAGGAACCAAATCCATATGAAAGTCTATGTACCTGAATGCGGTGTCATTGAAGTCACTGTTGGTGTAATGGTCCGGCATCCCAATAGTTTTGTCCATATAATATGGAGGTGGTCCTGCATGGACTAGGAACTGAACCTTACAGGCCTGTTTTCCACTTTTTAAATAGTGTTTAACCACAAAAGGGCAGTCACATTATCAGTTGCGGTCACGATTCTAATATCAGAGCAGTTATAATGATTATATTTGCCTTAATGGGTGAAGCTGTCAGCTGTCCTTATATCACACTCCCCAGAGAGCCAGAGAAAGAAACACAGGGTTTGTGTGAGTATGGTATGTGTGTGTGTGTGAGAGAGAGTGAGAGACGCAAAGAATGAAAGTGAATACTGAAAATAGCCTCAAAATATGAGCAAAAGAGCATGTGTCCTCTCCAAGGGTCAGATTGGAGGCACATCACAGTGTGTGGTGGGTTAATATGGTTCGGCATTTACTGAATGATTGCGGAAATGTTTATTTTGGGGTTTTGGCGCTTTGACGTGACGCTGCTGTTGGTTTGGTTTGCATAAATCACGAGAGGGAGAAAAACCATAACTCACTGAGGAAAATTTGGTCTTCTGGTTGAAGGCTGGGAAAGTTTTACTTGTCCAATTTTAGCCCGTAATAACAAACACATGCTCGGGAGATTGAAGCGGCTGGTGAAAAAGCAACACGGTTATGTAAGAGCTCTCCACTGACAGCTTGTTTTCCTCTGAGAAAGTGCTCGCCCGCAGGGACCCAACCACGTCCGAAAACACTCCACCGCATTTTACATGCGGGAGCATCACAACTGACCTACAAATACTCTGCCCACAAGTTACACGAGTTACTGTAATCAGCTATTTTACTGCGTGTTATTGGCTTTAGTTATTATTCTGTATGCATATAAAAGGTCACACGGTTTATTTTGTCACGTGATGCTGGTTGACCTAAAATATTGAGTTTCTAAAAGTTAACAATGAAGTAACATTTTACAGTTTTCCTTAGTTGCTTTGCTGTGTTTCTCAGAACAGAATTGAAATTCTCAAAACTGCTTGTTCAGTTTTCACACCCTCTAGTCACTTGTGCACATTGTAACAGCAATTTCTTGTTTATTTTGTCATTTTGCAAATCCTTAAGTACACTTAAGCAGGCGCTTATGTTTCAATTGGTGGATGTATCATACATCATCAGTTGCTTATGTCATGATGACCAAAATACTTTAGTCTTACACTCCAGATCAACTTGTCATTGTTTCATTGTTTAAGTCATTGCATTCAAAAGTGTTGAACTACTTGACCACAAACAGTCAAGTATATTTTACAGATTTCTACAAGATGTTTTCGGTAAATGTATTCAGAATACAGATGATTCCTTCGCCACCTAAAATAGCTCTCAGGTGATTGACCAATAACTGAGCTGTGCTCTAAAACAGCCCCTGAAGCATAACGGGAAATGCAGTAATACTGTAACTGTAATTTACTTTACAGTAAATAGTACAACATTGTACATCTACTTGCAATGTATGTAGTACAGTTAGTTTTACCTCGATGCATTTTCTACAGCTGTAACAGCAACAGACTTGGCTGTATTGTCTCCAAAATGAAAATTACTGTAGAACCTTGTTCGATACAGTGTATAATGGATCTGGAATCAAGCAAACCACCTCATATTTTCATATACCTGAATGAGGCTGGCTTCAAGTTGGACAAAGGTGGATGTAATGTGATTGGACAGAGAGTTACTGTTCACTCATATTCCTCTTGTGGGGCCATACAACACCCAATATCTGCTTACCTTCTTAGACACCCTCTACAGGGATCTCAGAGCGGTCAAGAAAATGTACCAATGTATGTGGTTATTTGTGATTATGTGACGTTCCATCACTCCAGCCCAATCAGGCAATGGTTTTGCCAACAACCACAGGATGCTGATGGAATTCCTACCACCATATTTCCCATTCCTCAACCCTATTAAGGAATTCTTGTCAGGTTGGAGGTGGAAGGTAACCCACATAAGCAGATGACGCTGCTTGCTGCCATGGATGCTGCATGTGAGGATATCGCAGCAGAGGCCTACAGAGACATTCTAGACGATTCTTTCGACGCCGCATTGCAAAGGAACATTTGTTGTGATGTGCGTGAGAACATGTGGCCCAACATACAGGATAGTTCATTTTCTATTATGTATTTAATTTCTTATTGTATGTATAAGGCATTGTACTGTTTTTTTTTTCTAGACTGCAGCTGCAGTGCATGGTCTGTTACCACACAAACATTAAAATATTGTTCTCGAATTAATCTCCCACAATCAGTGGTGTGTAATTTTTTTCTTTTTCTATGTTTCCTGCCCTTGTCATTCAGATGTTTTGCAGAGTTTACGTCAGAAAATGCTTATAGAGTGCAAATGACAACATGACTAAACATTTTGAATGTCTTGTCCGTGAACCATGACTCATGGACTTGGGCTTCTTATGGTAATGACGTGTTCATTGACATAAAGATTTGCTTTTGAGAGATGGACTAAGGATTCTCAACAGGTTACTTGCTTTTGCAGGTAATCCATGATGTTTTGCTGTTTGCACTGAATGTTCTGAGAAATGCACTCACTGTTTTGCAAATGTTAAGGATGATGTGAGAAATGCACTAAAGCAACCAAGAAAAACTGTAATTCACAATTACTGTTTATTAGCTAAACGTGAAATTATTCAGAAAAATAAAAGTTACTTTGACTTTTTTTATAACATTTTAAACAAATACAAATTGTACACTAATATCTTATTTACGAATACCATATTTACGTTTTATCCCTACTTGCGTTGTTCATTTTTTCTGGAGAGAAAAGAAATAGATTCTACCATTGTTCTACCATTCAGCATTTAAAAATCATTTTGTCTCTTTGTGTTCTCTCTGTCCAGGTCTTGGGAAAATAGTGTCAGTGGGTAAGTTGTGTGTTTTAGAGATGTAGGTGTTGGTGTTAGCAGTGTAGGTGCTAGCACAAATAGAGTAGCACAAAAGGGTGTGTGTGAAAAGTAGAGTGTGAAAAGACAACTATTTGGACAAAAGTATTGGGACGCCAAGACACCAACAGGTACTTAAATTACTTCATTCAAATACATAGACTTTAATATGGAGTTGGGGCACATTGGAGCACAGACATAGAAAAAGTTCTTCCGCAAACTGTGTCCACAAAGTTGGAAGCATGGCATTGTCTAAGATGTCTTAGTCTGCTGAAGCATTAATTTTATCCTTCACTGGAAGTAAGGAGACTAGCCCAAAGCCTGAAAAACAGGTGTGTCACAATATTTTGTCCACATAGTCTATGTGTGTGTGTCTGTGTGTGTGTCTGCACATCTTGTTATTTGATACTAATATTGCAGTCTTCACTGTTTTCAGATCTGTTCAAAATGTTGAAATATGCAAATAGCCTTTGAGCATCTTGTTCTGGTCAAAACCGGTCAAAATAATACAACAATGCAGGCCAGTTTTGAACTGTATATAGAAATATTGTTTTATTTAGTCTATGTATTTTGTGCCACCAGAATACTGAACCTCTGTATGAAATCTGCTTCACTCGCGCACGCCAAGTGCACCGATCTTGACCCTGTGGTATGGCAAGGTCATGGTCAGATGTCTGTCTGGCCTGGGAGCTCGAGCAAAGCTGATTGCCTGCTATTACCTATGAAACGTTAGTTTGATTGATTTTTTAAAATGATCAGTACTTGGCCGCTGATCAACCAATCA
>JBBJLS010117218.1:0-18124 GCA_037577275.1 Bryconaethiops microstoma
ATATATACACACAGTTAGTCACCTGCCCACTCCTGGTGGGGTTTAAGGTTTCTCCACTGGGCCCAGTCGATTTAGCGGCACATTTACGTTTCTTCAGCCCTGTAGCAGTGTGCCTCTGCCCGCCTTTCTGAGAGTAAGTGAGCATCTACAGGATTGAGCACATAGGTGGTATGAAGGTATACTGCAGTCTATATTCATTACATTTCACCAATTAAACAGGCCATGAACACTTTGGATGACATGGGATTCAAACGTCTGACCTCCTGACAATGGGGACGAGACCTTACTCAGACAGTCAGGAACATCATTTCTTTTTAATAAAAGTTGACACTGATTATAACCACAGTATTAAACCGGAACCAATAATGGATACTTTGGGATTTGAACATCTTTGTTTAATTTTTATAATAGCTGACACTAATGATATCCACAGTATTAAACTGGAACTTATAATGAACTCTTTGGACAACAGGGCACTCAAATCTCTGACCTCCTGACAATGGGACGAAACCTTACTCAGCGAAGCCACTCAGGAACATCGTGTTTTCTTTTTAATAAAAGTTGACACTGATAATAACCACAATATAAAACCAGAACCAGTCTTGGACACTGTGGACGATATGGGATACGGGATTTCTTTTTAATAAAAGTTGACGCTGATGACTATTAACAATATTAAACCGGAACTAGGGCTGCATGATATGGGCAACATATCAGTATTGTGATTATACAGTTACATATTGTGATTTCGATGCCTTTAAACATATGAAAGGGCCCATATCACCGCTTTTCTGAAGTCTTGTTTCAAAGGCTATGTTTACTTTCCCATCCATGCAGTCTATATATGGAAAATAAGCTACAAAAACAGCTCATTCCCAACAAATTTAAATACATCTCCTTATTTTGTTTACAGCAGTTTAGCCCCACCCCATTCGTTCACTGATTCACCAACACCTTTAATAGTTCCAACTTTGTTGAATTACATGAGGACCTTGATTCATCAGAACACCCAGTAACTCACCTGGAGCTGTAATTGGTCACCCTGATAGAAACACTGATTGGTTCGAGGCTCGTCTGTATGATGCAGCCTCTTGGGATATCAGTATTGCAAAGACCAGAATCGCAATAACAAATTGTAGACAATATATTGTGCAGCCCTTTTTTTTTTTTAAGTAAAAATGAGGAAGAAGAAATAAGCAGAAACAAGAGGCATGTTTAGTCACCAAGGTGCTCTTGAAGAGGTGGGTCTTCAGGCGAGGCTTGAAGACAGCAAGGGACTCCGCAGATCTGATCAGAAGAGGGAGTTCATTCCACCACTGGGGGGCTAAGACTGAAAAGAGTCTTGATGCATGTCTTCCTCTTCTTTTGAGCAATGGAGGTTCCTTTTTAATTAAACTTGACATGAAATCCTCAATTCGCACAGAAAAGCTAATCATGACTTAAATGATCACGATTTGCAGTATAATAGCATCATATTGCTCACCCCTCTTTGTACTATCCTTGTGTTTGTGTGGTTCTAGCACATTGCTGTTTCCTCCAAGTGTGTTAGGAACATTATATAATGATTTTTAGGACCAGCAGTTTGGAAAGAACTGGCAGTACTCTGGCCTTTCTTTAGTCTCGACCCGCGAGGCATTGGTGCCTCCGTTCCTGCGCCATGGGCTTCCGTTGGCTTTTTATATCCCACTACTGAAGTGGGCCATGGGCTACAGTTACAAACAATCGTTAGTCAGCACTCGGGGATCGTGGCAGTGGCCGTTGGGTTCTCTCTGCCCACTGTAAGTATTGAGTTGGCAGCTGTGTCCCTCAACCCTCCCCAAACACACACACGCACACACACACACACATCCACGGCATCGTCCTTGTTGTGCTTCATACAGACAGTAAATGTCAGAGGAGATTTACGCCCTGAGCCGCTTGACATGAACCCTCTCCATTTTTACCGAGCTGTGTGTTCTATTTCAGCAGACACGAGACAGCTAGTCTGTGTTTATGATGCCGCCGCCTTAATAGGTTAATAAACATCGCATATGTAAAGGGCTAATGGTTTTGGTTGCTAATAATTACTTATACCATTACTAATTATTTTGCAACATTAACGCTGGACAGCAGTTGTTACTCTAGCTTATGCCTTGCAATAAAGGCCAAAATGTAGCCAGATTTCAGGTTCTGGGTCTTGAAGGTAGGAGGAACTCACTGACTAATAGGGCTGGGTATGTTTTTGACATTGATACGGATACTAATCGATGCTCTTATTGATCCTACTCTCCATAATTTGGTGCAAAAAATGTTCCGCTCAGCAAAGATGTGTTGGTGATGAGCAGAGCGCCGCTCCGTCCCTCCACTGATCCAATCCAGCATCGACCGTTTGGAACATATGTGTTAGAATGCATTACCGATAGCAGCACTGTTTTGGTATTGACCAGTCAGGGACTGGAACCAGTTTAGTACTGGTTCTCGATACCCATCCCTAAAGGCTAAAGCAGAAAAAAGCCAGATAGCTAATGTTACTGGTATAGGTCAAATATCACATCTGTTTGTTAGTCTCTACAACAGTGGCTTTCTGTATCACCATGCAGGCAGTTTTCTATTATAGGACAATGCATGATGGATATTGTAGTGAGAGAACATCTAGTCAATAAGGGAGGCTGATGGATGTGCTACTTAACACTAAAAACATACTAAAACCTTGTTTAAACATATCAAAATCTAGTCAAATTTAGGTGGTCAAACAAGGTCGTATTATATCTCCGTTTAGAACTTTCTAATTACAGCTTAGAATGTTACCAATGACACCGTTGGACGGAGTTTGAAATGAGACCAGAACACTCGTTATGGCATTAATCCTAATTAGCGCCTGTCTGGAGGCATTATGAACAATGTATGTCAGTATGAACAAATCGCACAGGCTTACCCGACAAATTAACTCTGGAGGGTTGGCCACCAAAGCGTGCACGGCTTTGTTCTTCACATTCGTCCTCCTTGCTGCAGGTTTTGCTCATGAAATGGTATCGAAAATGAGACTGAAATGGTTGTAAAACCAGTCGGTTTAAAAGTAATAACTTGTATGGTCTACAGATCTTATCCTTCATAGCTTTGGCTCAGAAGAACTTTTCTTTGTGTGTATGAATGCAATTTTCGGCTCATTTGGGTCATAGGATCTGAAGCTGATGATGTTTCAGGTTATTCTGATTTGCTTATCTCAGTGAAAAGGCCAGGCTCTGAGAAGTGAGCGAGGAAAAGGCCATTTTCAGCTGAAACAGTGATGTGGCTGGACTGTTCTGTGATTTTTGATCTCAGTAAACACGCCGCTGAATTGAAGAGGCGAACGCTGACTCATGCTCGCCTTGCGTCAGTCCAGTGTAGCTTAATGAAGCCACTTGCCCGCCACAAAAAGAGAAACGGGCTTCCTGAAGGACCTCCCGTTCCTAGACCTCCCATCATAGCCTTGGCCTGAAAGACGCTCATTGTTCCACCGGACCCCGGGTCCCGTTGGCCCATGCTGTTGCGGAAGCAGCAGAATTAGTTTTATTATCTGGAGTGGACATTTTTTATTAGTTAAGGTTACGGTTAGTAATGTTTAGTAATTAGTAACGGTTACAGTTTTCCGGGGGGGACGGGGGGACGACGACGACTAAACACTCAAGATGCCATGTCTTGCCCTTGGCATCAGATCTTGTTGTTGTTTGTCCTCTTTAGGCTGGCCTAATGTTCTTTCATGACTTTTTGGATGGGTTTTACTTACGGCTTCAAGGATGTGCCTCTTTCACACTTCGGGAATGGTCGACACCCTTTGACCTGCATGAATTAAATTGGATGTTGGGGCGGGGGGGCACTCAAAGGTGTTGTCACAGTAGTAAATTCTGAGAAGACCTAGAAGTTTTGTAACTTTTAACTTCATTCAGGTGTTTGCCTAAATTAGCCTAAAGCTTGTTTTTTTTGTCATGGTTCCAAGTCCTTTTAAGCAGTCCAGGCCTGCTTTGCTTTAATTGGTGGTTGAGCGCAAGCTCACGCTTTCAAAATCAGAACAGTTCTAATGGCTCTACTCATACTAAAAGCTACAAAGGTTATTTATGGAGCTAATATGAAATGACCTCTCAGTGAGGCTGAAGGTTAGGAATAGGTTGTAGTGGACATTACCGTTATGTTTATAAATTCTTTTATATACAGTTTTGGGCCAAGACATATAAAAAGGTTTTTGTGTTAGAACAAAATTATTTATAATTATTAGTAAATATTTTTATTTCAGTGTTTAGTACATTTAAATGGAATCAGTGTTATTTTCAGCATTTAGTACAACCTTCGACAGTTTCCATTTGCAGAGAGGACCAACAAACGGGGCAACAAAACCCAAACTCTTTTTCACACCAAGTTTTGCAAATAAAACCTATTTATTTATTTATTTATAATAAATACACATTAACACTAAGAGCTCCGAGGTGAAGTAGAGCCTCCCAACTGTTCCACACACAGCCTCGCTTTAGAGCTTCAGCTGCCCTTTTTTTGGCAGCATAACTTTGTCGTAGTTACTACTTGATGGACACACTCTTTTTATTTTGATATCATGTTCTTTAGTTATGCAGTAAACCACAAAACACCACCACGCTTGTCTTTCTGCTTTCTATTCTTCTGCTTCTTTTGTTGTTTATTGGCGGTTGACAAACAGCTTTTGGCTGCATTACCACCACATTCTGACAGCAGTATTGCGTTATCTTTTACCAGGTGCAACCCACCCCCCAAGGTCCTCATCCACTTCAGTGTTTTGCTGTAGATATTGCCAGGACTACCCACTGCTGTATGTTTGGATCACGGATCACTGAAGCTTACAAAAAGGAAAGAATACAAATTATAAACTCCTCTATCTATAATTTGCTGTAAATCAAGTGATTCCTGCCCTAATATAATCCAGCTGCTATCAAATTCCCTCAACTTTGTTCAGTATCTCCTTAAAAACTGGTGCAATCTCACAATAACTGTACACTGAAAAAGTGCCTTATTGTATTGGCTAAATCTCATGGAATCCCACTGGTTCCTATTTGAGCGTATGCTTTTAAAATGGAGGCATTTGAGGGCATGTCTAAAACATGCTGCAGCCTGGGACCAGCAGAAAAAACATGTCTCATAAAGCATTCACCAGCACTTTGCGTGATGCAATGTTAGATGGAATTGCTGCAGGTGTATAAAACCCTGGTGCTCCCCCGTCCCCCACCACCACCTCCAAATGGAAAAAAGAAAGGGGAAAAAAATTCACACAAGTTCCCCTTGCCCTGGCCCCCTCCCCCTCAGCCACTGAAGCGTCCAGCCTCTGTGGAGAAAAATACAGTACACAGAGCCCAGCCAGTGTGGCCAGATGGCACTTTTAGAAAGAATGTGCCTGTCCTGGCGGAGGGATCGTTCTAACGCTTGCCCAGAATGCTGCTTCATGACAGAGGCATTTCTGAAGCCCATGCTATCAGTACAGAATCTGTACTTCTCATCTGGTGTGAAGATGATGAGCTGATGTCACAGGGATCTCCGAGAAGTGTTGCCATTTTGTTGTACACTATTAGAAAGCAGTCCTGGGTCTAAGCTGTTTTTGGCTTTGGGAACAAATGAATGCCTCTGAAACCTACATATGTTGGTCTTCAGGCATTCTTTCACTGCGTGATTTGTATTACAAGGTGTGTATTAGTCAAAATTGGAATACATCTAGATTATGGATGAACTAATGTACATTGACTTGATGTAAGACTGGCAGCCTCACCAAAATACCCCACACAAACCAGCAAGCACCATCAGCTGTGGTCATCAAATGGCCTTGGCTGTAGGAGCCTGTAATATGAGTAGCTATGTTAAAGTACTGTTATGGTTAAAATGTCAAATGTCCTAAAATCATGTAAACGTGGCTTAAATCCTAAATATTCTTTAAAACATTCATGAGCGGGTCCTCTTATGACATTCGTGTGGCTTTGTTCACCAAAAACTGTTGTGGTTGACTTTTACATCACCATTTCCATCCCCAATTTTGTCTACTGTGCCTTTAAGATTGATATACAGTTAAACCCCGCAAAGTCACGGTTCAGCGTTTGTGCCAACAGATGTTCGTGGATTTTTTCTTTGAACCGAACTAATTGTTCGCAGATACCCCCTCAAATATCCTGCACATTTTTTGGTTTTTGCTTTTTCTGTGGCAATATAGAATTTCTCATGCATTTTAGTGTTATATTATTAAGAAATATGATTTGCTAATTCTGTAACATATATGTTAATGTGAATTCCGCTAAATTTATATATTAAATATAACAATAAATGTTTTAGTACTGTCAAGAGAACACAAAGCAACTGTATATTGGCTGCTGCCCTGTGACGCATCTCTGGCAGCTGCAGTCCAGTATTCCCGCATCAGAACAGTTTCCTCCATGTAGCTATCCTGAGTGTTTCACTGAGTATTTATTTCTGTAAATTAAATTAAATTATTACTCTATTTACCCTGATTATACCAAAGAAAATGGCAGCACAAATCAAAGAAAACACGCTTGCATGAATTGCAGTACAGTCTAAACAGGGGTAACATCCGTATGTTACATTCTAGCACTGTTCAGTGTAAACTGTACAGTATGATACAGGTTTACCTTTACATCCTCTTTCAGGGTAATGTATTAAGCTGAGTTTAAAATGAAATTAAAGTGTTTTGGGAACATATTTGGGGGCATATTTAGGGTTTGCACTATAAAAATAGGCATTTCTAGGGATTTTTGTACCACATCACAATTCGCCGTTTTTCACAATTGACGAGTGCTCTCGGAATGTATCCCCCGCGAATTTCGGGGGTCGACTGTATGTAGATGAACTTTGTTCTGATTGGCCACCTTGTATTGTGGCTCAGAACTGAAACACTTTTAAAACCTTCGTTGTGGATGGGCGGAGCATCACAAAAACAATGAATTAAAAGTTGTTAAAATTGACTACATATATTCATAAATCTTTGGAAGGTTTACATGTTGGCTGAACAGTATATTGGGTCCTTCCCTTTGTAGCAATGCCCTAGAACAAGAGTGTCAGATTAGATCCTTCTGGGTCACAGCTCTGCAGAGTTTGGCATTTCTCCTCATTAAACGCACCTGATTAGTCAGGTAATTAGCAAAGCCTTCATGATTTGAACTCTGAATTGGAAAACACTAATCCCTGCAGAGCTGTGGCCCTGGTTTTACTCCTCTGCACGAGGAGCCACTCAAGTTCGGTAAAGAACCTTTCAATGAGTGGTTCTTTAAAGAATTCACTAGGATTCCCAAAAAGTTAGTTCCTAGAACTGTACATCCGCACGCACTACAAGGACAAAAGTATTGGGACACCTGACCAGACCACCAGCACAAACTGGCGTTTCTGTGGGAATTTGTTCTGTAGACCATTTATGAGCTCAGGCACTGATCTTGGATGAGAAGACCTGGCTCGCAATCTCTGTTCCAGTTCATCCCAAAGGTGCTGGATGGGGTTGAGGTCAGGACTCTCTGCGCGTCAGTCAAGTTCTTCTACCAAACCCATCCAACCACAGTCATGCCCAAACTGTCCACAAAGTTGGAAGCATGGCGTTGTCCAAAATGTCTTGGTCTGCTGAAGCATTAAGATTGCCCATCACTGGAACTAAGGGGGCTAGCCCAGACCCTGAAAAATGGGGTCCCAATACTTTTGTCCATATAGTGTATCTCTACTACATATCTCTACCTTTTGTTTTTTGCTGCCGTCTGGTTATTCCTGTGCAGTCAGGTGATCGAGAGTGAGCAAGTGGTGAACAGGATTAGAGTGAGAGAATCTCTGGCTGCCGACCTGCCGCTGTGGTCAGTGGAGAGGGAGAGGTACAAAGGGATTAGTGGCTTTTTCTTCTCAAGGCTCTGCCTGGTAATAGCATTCCTCCGCTAAGCTTGTTAACAAGTGCAGTGCGCCTTTGATCAGCGGTCACATGGAGGCACAAAGTGTGAGAGCGGGCTGGGTTGAGGCGAGGTGGGCCATTGTAGAGGGAATCCCCCTTTAAAACTGGGTCAAAATGGGCCTTGCTGTGAGGCCTGACCTGGATGACATTTGCAAAAATTGTTAGTGTTTCTTTCAAATATGAATCGTCTAAACTGACTAGGTAGCCTGCTCTGTTTCCTCCTCAGCTCAGGAAGGCTAAACCAGGGACCGAAGACCCTCATCTTTTTCACCTGAAACAGTTACAACCATTTTTGTAGAGACACATTAAATTTTACATTACATTTTTTTGTTAGTCGGGGTGAGAATACTAGGCCGATACCAGTATCTGACATTTGTCATGTACATATTTGTTAATGGAGATGATGACACATCAATATTTTATTAAATATAGAAATTTGGACCAAGTTCACCCACGAATTCTACAATAAACTGTGCTCATGTATGACATAAAGCACATTAACCCTTAGGTGGAGAGTTTTTTTGTTTTTTTGTTTTTTTAACAGTTCTGCCTGTTGCTGTGAGTTTTTTGCTTGTGTGACAACATTTAACACTAAAATTCAACAGTCTGTTGCTTGATGTTGTGAATTGTTCTGTTATTTGCTCCAGTTGTGTCGCTGACTGCAGAGCAGCTAAACATCTCCTTGTCAGTGAGACGATGCTCGCCTCGATGCTTACTACGACACCAAATGCCTTAATTTTACCCCTTAAAATGACCTTAATTTTGACCTTAATTTCTCCTATAAGAAATGAAGGAAAATTAAGGGAAAAAGTGCGCAGATTAAGGCTGATTAAGAGGTAAAACTATTGAGTTTTCCCCTCACTTTTTCAAATTTGCCTCTTAAATAATAGAACCTCCAGAATTAACTCCTTAAATTTAAGAGTAAGGGGATTCACACTCATAAATCTAATTTTAAGGTAAAATTAAGGGGTCGGTTTCACAAATTAATGGCCACTTAATGCAAATGAAGGGGTTTGTTGTATTTTCTTAATGAGATTTAGATCAATTATAGAACCTGTAAAACAAGTATTGTCATTGGGGACCCCCAGGCAGTCCAGATTTTTACTTTGACTCAACTCATAACAGAAGGATAGAGCAAAAATGTGGACCTACTGGGGATCCCTGATGACTTGCCTGAGAGCCACTGGTTTACAGACTCTGTAATTGGTCTGAATCTTTCTTCTTAATGATCCATGCAGTTGATCAGGGCTCTAAAAGCACTAACCAAGCCCATCGTACTCTCAGATGGCATAACTTATCATCATACTGCCTACCTTAGTAGATAAAGGGCCTCATATTAATAAAATCCATAAATCTGTTCATGTCTCACATGCATTCTTCACATTCTCACCTGGGAATATTGTCAATTGAAATTGCAGTAATGGGATCCCCAGTGTCCCATTTGGTCGGCAGTAAAGCAAAGGAACAATATAACACCAGCAGTTGGAGAGGAGGCTACCTGTGAATTTAGCAGGTCAGCAGATTTTGACCACTTCAGGTGGAAGAAAACCCTGTTAAATCAGGCATAATTACTTTTTGCTATAGTGCAAAGTAGGAAAGGGGTTTTACAAGCCTTCTCATCCCCTCCCCCCGCACTCCTCGACGTTAACAGGAGCTGATGCCACGAAAAGGAGAGAGGCTGTGTAAAGCTGGGTCAAGCTGGAGCTGCAGAAAAAGCCCAGGCGTTACCAGAGTAGATGGAAGAAGGTAGAAGGAAATAATGGAAATAATCCACAAATCCCCTCACATGAATCTCCTTTTACCACCACCTTCTATAGATAACTGTTCCTGAAGAATACAAATTCAATTATTGGTACTTGAAAAAGCTCTATAGGACTTGCTCCACCTAGTGTCTGTTAAATGCTTGGAACTTATCTTCTATCCTCTTCTTTTATTTTTCTTCTCCTCTTTTGTCTTACCTTCTTTTCCATCCTTATCTTCAACACTCTTCTTTTCTCTTCTCATCTGTCCTCTTCTTCTTCTCTTCTCATCTACTGTCCTTTTCTTTTCTCTACATCTATCTCCCCTTTTCTCACATTTTCTCCTCTCTACTCTTCCATCTCTCCTCTCCTCTCTTCTCTTCTCTTCTCTGTTCTTCTCTTCTCACTTCTCTTCTCTACCCTTCTCCCTTCTGTTTTCTTCCCTTTTCTCTTCTCTTTTCTTCTCTTCTCCTCTTTTCACTTTTGTAGACCAGTCCTTCACTTTCTCTTTGTAGTGTATACCATTTGATAGTTTAACAAATTTGTCTCTCAATCTGGTCTCTTGTAAATCTGTGCCTGCAGGTTGTTTTCACAAAGAGAAATGTTGACAGGAAGCCATTACATTTCCGGTAGGGCATTGATCATGATTACAACGCTGCTGGCAAACGTTACACAATATAAAGGATGTATGAGCTCTTAGTCTCATACTTTGTTCATTCTTATACTCTCAGTAGATTTATGGATTTCAAATGTGCCTTGATATTTTAAACCCATTGGTAACCCACTGATGCCTCATGTCCACGAAGGCTGTGAGAAATAAGGTTTGGCGTAAAGCCGAAGTCACACTAGACACATACCTTTGCATCACTTTGTGAGAGGGGAAGATTGATGGGGGGAAAAAATGTGTGTGGGCACGGCTAACAAGCTTACTCGCTACTTGCATACTCACATAAACTGCATCAACACAAAGGTTAAAGTAATTATACTACTATGTCTCTATATAAATATATATGTTTACAGCTCTGCCGTCTAAAAAAAAACAGGTTCTGGAGAAAATTCTGTCCATGTATTTGACACTATCAGTCACAGAAAAAACTCTTAGAAAAGCTTGAAAACTGGATAGGGATATCTGGAGTGGTGCTTAACTGGTTAGGTCAAAATGGCAGTGTTTTCATGTTGCTTTTGACAGCTATAAATCTAAGGATACTGCTGTCTCCTGTTGAGTTCCACAGGGATCCATACTTGACCCCGACTATTTAACCTCTTGGTCGAAAGCTTGGTATAATTTTAGTTTTATAATCATATTAAAGTGATAAATCAGCATTCTGTCATCTCAAAAATATATCTGAAATCCGAGCTTTGGTATAAAAAAGTGACTTGGAGAAACTGTTTTTATGTTGTTATCTCTAAGACAGGATTGCTTTTCTCTGGCCTGCCCTAAAAGACCATTAAGCCGTTACAGCTTGTCAGAGTTCTTACTAAAAACACGTTACTCCACTTCTCAGATCACTACACTGGCTTTCAGTCAGGTATAGAATTGATTTTAAGATACTTTTTTTAGTGTTAAAGTCCCTGAATGGCTTAGTCTCAAAATCCATTACAGAATTCAGAATGTAAACCCTGAAGAACTTCTAGAAATTTAGGAGCTGAAGTTAGAAGCAAACAGCGTGAAATAGCTTTCAGTTACTATACCTACAATGGTAGAGGTTTGAGTAACTAAATAAAACATAATGGTGTTTTCTGATCTGTTTTTACCAGGATGAACTAAAAGAACGACAGTCACGCTAATATTATTTACATGATGTTTAGAACTAATTCAGAATTAGTAGTGAGATACTGAAATATTCAGATATTGCATATGGCTGAAAACTTTCTGAAATCAATTTATGAAACACATTCTGGTAGTAGTTTATACTTGAAATTACATACTGTTAGTTGTATTAGAATAATACAAATAATGAAAGTAATAGAAAGCAGTAAGAGTGGACTGTACTGGAGGAAGTTAAAAGCAGAGCAAGTACTGACGCAAACACAGTCAATAAAGAGCTTAGCTTTCATATGTGTGATATTTGACAGCCCCAGTTTAGTCTTGGCTCAGTAGCTGTGATAGTACAATGGCAATTTTACTCAGTGTAGACAGTCTAGCCCCTACAGTGCAGGTCTCGACATTGCTAAAGTTGTACGGGAATTTACCCACCCAGAATAAATTGAGGTGTCTGAAGCCTCCATACTTGGGCAGAGTCTTTTCTTAGGTCCCTGTGACCTGTTTGAGGATGGGTCGCAAGTTTGTGTAATCTCCATCTGGCAGGTGACGCCATGTATACTGGCAGTCTCAGAGACTCTGATCAGCTTTAAGTGGGAATGTGGGATGAACTTGGTAGATTTTGTAGATTGGCAGTGAGCTGACTTGTTCTCTTTGTTTAGGTTTTTCGTCATTGTAAAAAGATTGACTTAAGCACTTTAAAATAGCAGGATTACCACTACCGTCTTATATGGTGACAAAAGGTCAATAGTTAGGCACTGGCCAAATTTCAGTAAGACACTGGTCTGGTTATCAAAATGATCTTTGAGACCAATGGGAGTACCATACCGGCAAACTTGGCAGTTGCCTTGGGCAGCACTTCAGGAAGGGTGGTCTATTGAATCCGATTCAGAAAACATTATAGATCCCGGAGGAAATTGCTTATGTTACGACTGCATGGTAGTACAGAGACAAGAACAATATCAAATGTAAAGTCTAAAGAAACCCAATAAAAACTCTGCAGAAGTACTCTATATAATATACACTATGCTTTATACACAACATGCTGGGGTGTAAATACTTTAGATGATAACTTATAGTTAGGTGAATTAACTAGTAACTCAAACAGTGGTTTGCAGTTATTTTCTCAAGTCCGTTATTGTATGTAATAGAGATTAGTAGTAGATCTGTAAGATTGACCTAAGTAGTCATATTTCACATGGTAAAATAAGATATTGCACATGATGAAATGATTTGGCACCCAATAAAAAAAAACTTCACGTGATATTGCACGTTAGACTATTGCACATAATAATATGATAGTAATGCACATAATTTACTTTTACATTTACGGCATTTAGCAGACGCTTTTGTCCAAAGCGACTTCCATTCCCTAACTACAGGGGACGGTCCCTGGAGCAACTTCGGGTTGAGGGTCTTGCTCAGGAACCCAGTGGTGGTTTGCTGAAGGTAGGATTCGAACCCATGACTCCTACCCACTGAGCCACCACCACCCCTATACATAATGATTTAAACTCAGTAAGAAGGAGCTGAGTAGGAAATGTCGTGCATCAGCACTGAGTTTACTTCTGTCATTGATACACCGTGTTATACATGAAGTGATTAACCATTAATCACATATATAGAAATTTTTACATCCAAAATTTGTGGGCACCTGCTCATCCAGGTTTTCCTCTGAAATCACAGGTATTACAAAGGAGTTTGTCTCTCCTTTGTTGCAGTAACAGCATCTGCTCTTTACACTTTGCTGTGATGATTTAAGTGCATCAAGACATTAGTTAGGTCAGGTGCTGATGTTGGATGGTTTCTGGATCACAAATAGGTATTCAATGATGCTTCATCACTCCAGAGAATGCAGTTCAGGTCATGGGTTCATTCAGGTAAACAGTTCCAGAGCTTCGCAAAATTAGAACCGGTTCTAAATCTAAAGGGGTTTTGATTCCCACCCCTACTCTGTACAATCATTTTTGTGTGTTTCCATGCACAGGTAAGACCAAACTAAGCCGAAATTTTAATGAGCTTAATGAACTGCGCCCTAATAATGAAGACATCACTTACATGTTAATGAATAACCTAATGGGGAGTTGGATTTGTGCTGTTTTTGCAGAATACTGATAGAATACTGCATATTTTGTAAACTACTAATGAGGCTCAGTGTTAAAAGTCACTTTAATCTACTCATCAGCACTAAACTGAGTCTCATAAAGAGTTCGATATGTTTAAAAAAAATCAGAGAAAGTACTTTCTTCTTTATTTTCCAGCTGTATCTCTCAGAAAGAAAAAAATGCCCTCACCCTCAGCAATCTACTGTGGATCTCTTGGAAATGTCGCTAGCAAAACCACTTTTTGTGATTGCCGACTCATTCCCAGTGGTCAGTCCTGAGAGGTGCACTAGCTTTTTAGATTTGTGGCAGAAGTGTGCTGTCAGTGTCGGGTGGAATGCCATGTGTTAGCGTTGGGCTCAGCAGAAATTGTGAATGGAGTCAGCAGAGCAGGAGAACCCCTGAAGAGTAGCACCGCCTCAGCAGAAGGAGAATGAGTGAAGTACGGCTGAATTAGATGATTGCTGATTTCTTCTGCGTAAATAGAATTGGCAGAAATGTTATCGTTGGATTAGTCCATGAAGAAATGTACTTTTTACTATTATTGTCTTGCTATAAATAATTGTTTCTTTTTTCACTTTTATCTCTAATTTAGTCATGATCAGTTGTACATAGTAGTTTCCAGTTTTGACTTTCATTGTATTTTCAATTGTTTTTGTCTCTGTGTCTCTTTGTGTCTGAGCAGTCGTTTCATAAGCATTTTACTCCAGGATCAATAAAGTTTTCTGATTCTGACTCTGAATTCCAACCACTGGCTAGGACTCCCTCAATCACACATTACCATCAAGACTATAGAAGAGTAAGGACTAATCTGATTTACCTGGAGCATCACTGCATCTTCTCAAGCCACCACTAATGCAAAGTCCGTGAACAGCTCAGCACACTTGGAGGAGAACCCAATGCCAATTCTGAAATGTCAGCTAACAGATATACAGCACTTGGCTGACGTTTTTTATCCAGAGCGACATGTACATCTGTGCTTTGTATTCCACAATGAAACACGCCCCTCACACTAGTAAACCTAAACTTTAAGATCTGCTAGAAGTGTACCAGAGACCTATCAGATTACACACACAGAAGACAAGTTTTTTTGTTTGTGTTAGTTAAGTTAGTTTTGATGAACTTGTTGATGTTCTTCTCAGTGCTCAGTGACGAGGAGGGTCTTCAGTCTCTGATTGAAGACAGTGGGGGGTCTCAGCAGTTCTGACAGTCAGGGGAGGTTTGTCGCACCACATTGGTGCCAGAACTGAGAAAAGTTTTAAGGTGCTTCTTTGGCCATTGAGAAGAGGTGGGTCGAGTAGGCCGGTGCCCATGAAGGCCAGAATCTTGTAATGGGAAGGGGAAGGGCCCTCTTACCCGCCCAGGGAGAGAGAGCAAAGCCAGTTATCCTCTCTCGGCCTCCGGACCACAGATGGCTGTGGCATCTTCTGATGATGGGACCAATGCTTCTACAGTTGTTCCCCCACTTACCTGCTTAATACAAAGACAATTTAGCATCTGTAATTAGCCTATTATGACAGTTTGTTTGCTTGTTTGCATTACAAAGGAGAATAAGTAATTTCAAATGTAAAAAAAGGACTAAATTCCCCTTGTTGAAATTATGAAATCATGTTTTAGCGTGAAATGCTCCTGTCTGTGAATACAAACAGTTGCCCTACGGTCTGAGTAACACCACTGACAACGCTACAAAAAGGCCTACATTCTACTTTTTTATATTTTATTCTTTGAGGCAGAGGCACTGCTGCATGTTAGAAGCTACTGTTATGAATGTTTCATGCTGTTGAAGTGTGACGGTTCCCTCTTTCGATGAGGGATGCTGTACATCCATAGGCATGTTTATTCCCTCGACAAGCACTCTATTCATTCACACTCATTTTGTCTTGTGGTGGAAAAGAACTTTTTACTCACTGGAGACACTGTCTCTATTGCCAGAGGTTAAATTGGTCATAATCTGCTTTTGATGTTTGACATTTGCTGGGTCTAAACATATAAAATGATGTCGGTGGGTAAGTTCTCTGTAAGTGTACAGTCTCAGGCCATGAAGCATTCATCTATAGTTGCGTAATGGTTTAAACTGTGTATATGAATTCCTGGGCATGGGGCTACATTTATACTGGTACTGGACAATAATGTGAAAGAGTAGACACTTGTTTTGCAGATGTTATGTAAGCCGGAGTCTTCATACCTGGCTCTGGTCAGTGTACAAGCAGCTGAGTCAGCAAAAGAAGCCGCTGCCTGAAGGCATATATCACAGTCTTAACGTCTGCCCACAGGCAAGGGTCTTTAGGTCACTGGGGCTTAGAGAGGACAATGTCTACTGAGACAGCTAGCCTGCGAAGCCTCAGGAATTGGAATTTGATTCAGCTGCCTGTAGACATACATCATATTACACACACTGGCTGTGTTACATTTTAATTAAGGAAGAAGTGTTTGCTAATATTTTGAATGTTTTTCAGCACTTCGTATTCATCAAAGTGTATTTTTCAGTTTAAACAGTAAGTTTTTGCCTAAATAAAGGTTAAAACATTTTTTTTCAACAACCTTTTAACCCAAAGGTGAATTAAACAGTGCTGATATCACAGTAAGGGGATCAAATGTATGGACTATGGAATTATTCCCAATGTGGGACTGTCCCAAATGTTTAAGGGTTGGTGTATGTAAAAACATTTCATATCTAAAGTAGTTTGATGAAGAATCTAATTTATACACTTAACACACTTACACCTGAGATAGAGTCAATCAGTCATGTGAGTCCAAATTTTGCTTCTTTGCTTTAGAACTGGAGCTACGAGGCTAAAATTACTAACACTGGAAGCCAGTAGTACATCAGTAAGACTTCGCTCAACACTTGTTCATCAAAATGTGTGGACTTTGAAATTATTTCCAGTGTAGGACTGTCCCAAACATTTAACAGTTACTGTATGCAAAACGACATTTGAATATTCATAAGACATCTACAGGAAAATCTAGTCTATACACTTAATACACTCCAGATGTAGTTGAGCGTTGGAAGCCAGTAGTCACTCAAGCTGCTTATGCAAACACATCACCAAAACTTCTCTCAAGATGCTTTCTAAACCTCATCTAACTTTCCATCAAAGTGGGGCAGACTTATGACTTACTGTGAGCTGTAAAAATGAACTAAACTTTACCATGTAGCCATTTTGTTACATTACCGTTACTGTTACGTCAATGCCTGCTGCTATCAAATAGCTGAGGACACTCCAGTATGTATCTGTATATAAACAGATAAACATCTGCATATATTTGTACTTTTTTATGTTGTTATTTTGTATAGCTTTTAATCTATTGTTTTGCTGCTCTTACCTTTGTACGGTCCACTTTCT
The DNA here is from genome assembly GCA_037577275.1 of Bryconaethiops microstoma. Classification (NCBI taxonomy): domain Eukaryota; kingdom Metazoa; phylum Chordata; class Actinopteri; order Characiformes; family Alestidae; genus Bryconaethiops; species Bryconaethiops microstoma. Next base: position 16,857 of record JBBJLS010117218.1, read on the forward strand.
GCCGTAGCAATGCACATGTTCCACTTGTGGGACTAATAAAGGTTTATCTTATCTCATTTATCTTAAAGCTGCGGGCAGCCTTTTAAATCAGCTTTCACAAACTGCCTCAGGACAGACAGGAGCCTCAGGAGTGCACTGATCTAGAATCAGTTTTTATCTAGAATCAGTTTGATCTAGAATCAGTCATAAATACAGAACCATCTGATCCAAGATCAGGCGTCATTATGACTGCTTTGTGAAGACTAGCCCGGGTATTGTATGTAGTGGTGAAGTTTAGAGCTCAGTAAGTCATATTGTGTTCTAAGCCATCCACAGGTCTGCTTCACTCTAAAAGAGCTGGATGAGGTTTGAGTGCCTGGACAGACGTTTTGAAGATATATTTATGTGACTACTGTCTCTTGGTGTTGCCCAATATCAACCTCGTTAATCCATTTCTAAACTAAGGGAGCAAACATTGCACCCCAGCACTATTAATTTTGTTGTATTGACTGTTTTCATGTTAGCATTAGCTTTAGCTGTAATCCTGTTGTGGTCATGTGCAACCAGCTTTGGTCTGTATGTTTGCTGAGTTCAAGAGTGACATGATGAGAAGTGACAGTTGTGCTGAGGCTCGTCTCCTCGGGGTCTTCCAGACCCAGCTACAGTGCACTCGTGGCTTTGACGGGCCACACTATGTGGTCAGAGAGAACCAAGGGTTCCAGGCTCCTGGACCATCCCAGGAGCAGATTTTTTTGTTTTCTGGTTGTGGAGTAGGACAGAACATCCAGATTTTTCCAAATTCCTGCCCTTCCAGAACTCCTCACCCCAAGTATCCCTAATAACAGGGTCCTGACAGATTGCAGACAGTGTAGAGGCTTTTGGGAGCTTCTCTGATACCTAGCTGCCTATGCTGCTGCATGTTCTGTTGAAGATATATATATTTTTTTGTTTCATGACTGTAGATTCTGAAACAGGGTGTACTGTAAGTAGCGTCCTTTAGAGAAGTGAAGTTATGAAAGGAGGGTTTTTGACAACTGCCATGGTAGAAACATTCCTCTTGTGTAAAGTGGCTCCAATATGTGACCTGGCCTGGCCTGGCACCCCTGGCTATTTTCATGGAAATTGTTAATGAATAAGCTGAGACTTGTTAGTTTCAAAGGTTTTTTAACCTGCAATATGATTTTCTTGACTTTGCTTCTAAAAAAGTGAATGGCATCTCTGCCTCTCTCTCTCTCTCTCTCTCTCTCTCTCTCTCTCTCTCTCTCTCTCTCTCTCTCTCTCTCTCTCTC
>JBBJLS010117237.1:0-18122 GCA_037577275.1 Bryconaethiops microstoma
TCTCTCTCTCTTTCTCTCTCTCTCTCTCTCTTTCTCTCTCTCTCTCTTTCTCTCTCTCTCTTTCTCTTTCTCTCTCTGTCTCTCTCTCTCTCTCTCTCTCTCCCTCAGTGTAGATGGAGTTAGAAGATGAAAGGTTTGGGAGGAGCCTGTTGCTCAGCTGAGCTCAGTCACAGCAGTGAAGTGTGGAGAGTGTAGGGAGAAAGAGAGAGAGAGAGAGAGGGAAGGCGAGGCTGTCATGTTGACCTTGTCTGGCTGCCAGGCATAGGAGAGGAACTAGCATGGAGGGGCGGCCTTGCTTTGAGAAAACATATGCCCCCACGTGAAGGGAGTGGGAGAATACAGGCAGCAAAGCTGGCAGCAGCACAGAAGAAAAGGGAGAACAGAGGCATGGGGAGAGGGTGTGTGTGTGTGTGTGTGTGTGTGTGTGTGCTTGCGTGAATGCGCGTGTGCATGTGTGCGTGCGTGCATGTGCGTGTGTGGTGGACCATGCCTTGAAGAGCCTCCTCTGTGGGGGAAACAATACACACCGCTCAACAGCAGCAGGCCTGTTTTCACATCGTGCCAGTTTGTGGACTAATTGCGCTTCTACCCCTTCCTGTTTTGCTCCTATCTTAGTGTGTTTTGGTTTTAGAAACTAAACTCCCTCCCCCTCACCACTTCCCACCCCTAAATACACACACACAAACGCTGACGGGTCCCCTGGACAGAACTCCTTAATATTTTTGTGCAGGTGTCTTAAAACGGGACAGAGGATTCCTGCACCAAGCTGTGCAAACTGGAAAAGCCACCACAGAGCCTGGAAGGCATGGTTCCATGTAGCTACTTCTAGTATCAGTTTGTGTTTTAAACCAGACTGGGCCTTTCTCTTGATTTGTATGGAGTTTTTGGAACGTAGAAAGATGTTCGATCTTAATACAGTGCAATAATGTCCAGGGAACAGTAAAAAAGTGAGAGACTGAGATAGCCCTTCTGAAACTGTCTACCTGAAGCAAGCTTGCCTAGACAGGGCTCGAGCAAATAGAGAAGTGTTTATTTTTTGTGTTTCAAAATATTCAGAGCTTTTGCAACAGGCAGAAAGTTCTGGATGCAGGTGAGTGTCTACACTCTGATTTAAAATATGACCAAGGGTCATCACTTTGTGTGCAGAGTTTCCACATCCCTGTCGGCCTCCATAAAACATTTTCTCTAAGTTTATTTACTGATTTGGAGAGATTAAGGGGCAGATTCCTTCTTGTACCCTTAACCAATCAGTCACTGCCACACCCAGCGGTCAGGATTCATCACAGTCAGGCAGACGGGCTTCAGCCAGGCACCGTGTTGTCTTCCCTCACTGCTGCCTGTCCTTCGCCTGACGTCATTCTCTTACTTTTGCTAGCAACACTTTTAAACATACACCTGGCACGCAGTCCAGAGGACTGACCTGCACCAGCCTGGTGATCTGAACAGTTTAGCTCATGTAAAAAAGTCGACAATTGATCATTACAAGAGAAGACATGGGCTTTACATCTCAGCAGGAATATTTGAAATAGGAACAAGGACCTCTTTTTCTTCATTGCACTTTTTATTACTGCTGTAATGATGGTAATGAGCTGAATTTTGTCGTATGTATGGACCATAAGCTCAGCTGTTTTGTAGCTACTGACACAATCTAAGAATGTTACTGAAAATGCAATTATCTTAAACTCGATCTGCTCTTCACACTATCTTTGTATTTCTATTGTACTTACGGTGATTAATTTATTGCAGTTTGTTAGCCTTGAATGCTTTGTGTAAGAAAGTAGTAATTAAAGTAAAGTCACAAAGCACCAAACTGTAAAATTCTGTAAAAGTTGTAAAATGCAACTTTTGGGTGGATCTCAGGGCTCGACTAGTGGTGTAAAGCTGCAGGTGATCCACAATGAATTGAGAAGCCTGATCATTTAGGGCTCTATAGGTGAGAATGAGGATTTTGTATTGTATCCTAAATTCCACTGGGAGCCGATGCAGAGAAAGAAAAACAGGAGAGATGTGAGTGAGCTTATGGAAGTGAGTTAAAAGTGTTTTGAATGGTTTAAAGGCAAGTTCAACCAGACATTCTTAGGCAAGTAAAAGAGTTAGAGAAGTCAATGTGTGATGAGATAAAAGCTTGAATAAGCATCTCTTTCCATCTTGGCCTTAGAGACAACAGACCTTAGACAAGATTCTCAAATCAGGAACGGCTAAGGGACCTCACGTGAGCATCAAAATTCAAGGACTGATCAAAAACAAGTTACGCAGAGAAGCTTGAGAGAAGCTGGAGAACGAAAAAATGGTAGGCCCAAGGACAGAACCCTGGGGGACCCCACAAGACAGCGAGGCACTGGCTGTTGTGAGCTCACCCACCCCAACTGAGAGACTTCGCTCACCGCACCCAACAAACTGAGAGACCCCGATCACCGCACCCACCCAAACTGAGAGACTTCGCTCACCGCACCCAACAAACTGAGACTCCGCTCATCTCACCCACCCAAACTGAGAGACTCCCATCACCTCACCTACCCACCCAAACTGGAGAAACTCCGATCACCTCACCTACCCAAACTATGTTAGATGAAAACCAGGCTAAAGCTGAGCCGGCGATACCTGCTGAGTGTGTTAACCCATTCTGTCTTAACAGGATCATATGGTGGACAGTGTCAAAGACCGACACAAGATGAAGATGAAACCGAGCACTTGCCATGTCTGCAGCTATTAGTAAGACTGAAACTTTCAGTAGGGCAGTCTCAGCGGAACGATTCTTTTTAAACCCCGATAGAAAAGGGTCTAACAGCTTATTCGTCTAAAGGAAGGAAGCAAGTTGTTGCTCGACTACCTTTTCTATAAAAATTTTAAAGAATGGCAGTTTTGATAAGGGCCTATAGTGCAGAGAGCAGTGAATAATAGATATTAGAGCCGATTGGATCAAGAACTTTTAAAAATAAGGAAATTGTATGTAGTAAGAGAAGGAATCGAATCAGTGGAAATGAGTGCTTAGAGTGGGAGAATGGAGGCAAGCAAGTTTCAGTACTTCAGCAGCATAAGCAGGTGCCAGTAGCTAACATTCCTGAGCTGACCTTGGAGACCTTCTCTCTTTTGCCTTAGGGAGAAGCTTTGCATCGGCAAACTTACCAGACCAGGCAAAGGAGAGGATCTGTCAGTCGTTCTAAAAGATGTGCAATTTTGTATGATTTTTATTAATGAAAATATAGTTTTACTTTGACCATCTTTGTAGTGTTTCACAGCATCTGTTGTTTTCCAGAGGTTCTCTGTTGTGTTACAGAGGTTTTTTGTTAAATCTGTACTTGAATTTTTGCAGGAATATAAACACTCCAAAGCCAAACATGTTTTAATGTTTAGTAGCCTATCGCTGGATAAACCCAGATCTGCCCTACACATATAGAGTGGCTGGCAAAAGTATTCAGACCCCTTGAAAACCATCACAATTGTCTGGATTGAAAAAGGTTTATACACATATTTTCCCATTCAGCATTTTTAATGAGAACTTGTTATGATGTAACAATACTGTTCCAAAGTCCAAAATGAATATATTTTTTACTGCAGATGTTTAACAAGAAAGAAAAAGATTGAGATTAATACTTTGTAGAGAAGACTTTTGCGTCATAATTCAGTTGTAGTTTTAAAAAATGTGCCACAGGTTCTCAAAAGGGTTAAGATCAGGACTTTTGACTCGACCATACCAAAAAACATTCACCGTTCTGTTTCTGAGGCTTTGGCTCACTGTCATGTTGAAAGATGAATCCGATCCACAGCCGCAGGTTTACAGCAGTCTGGAACAAGTTCTCCTGCAATATTGGGCAGTATTTGTCTTTATCCATTTTCCTTTCAACTCTGTCAAGATTCCCAGTGGCTGCAGATGAAAAGCACCCCCATAGCGTGATGCTGCCACCACCATATTTCACCATAGGTGTGGTGTTTCTTGAGATGTGTGCAGTTTTACGGCAATTTGAATGTCTATTTTGGTGTCATTTGACCATTAAATCTTCTCCCACATCTTTTGTAAGGATTGGCTTCTTTCTTGTTACCCTCCTGTAGAGGCCTGTGTTATGGAGTTGAAATTGTGGACCCATGCAGCTTCACTCCAGTTTATTTAATTATGTTAAATTATGTTGACCATAAGTGTTATTTGTGTTTGATTTGTGTAAAACTAGGGCTTCCAAAGCACAGAGATTTGAACATTTATGTAAAAAGCATATTTCAGATTTTTTTTATTTCAGTCTTTTTAAAGTTGGAAGACAACTTGTTTTGACATTGAAAATATACTGGAGCATAACATAAATGTTGAGGAAAAATGTCTATATGTTTTATAATCCAGAAAACTCTGATGACCTTCAAAGAGTCCCTTTGCAAGCCACTGCATTCTTGATTTGCTCTTATTATCCTGCTCCACCTTTATATAAAAAGAGATTTGCTTCAATTATGCCAATCAATTCAAAGCAGTGCAAATAAACTGTACATATTTATCTAGTTTTTACGATTAAATGGTTTGTCAGTGTGAATTGAACGAATCATCCATACGCCCAAATTAGTTTTGTTTCATTATTACTTTGTTGTTATTAGCAGCAGTTCATAATGCAAGAACAGTATGTGGTGCTATAAATGTCAAACGATCAAACATATAGACTATGTGCACAGTACAGCGCCGATGTTCCGCGTGAAGTAGACAAAAGCAGGTTCTCATATTGAATTCTCATGTTTGGTGCGGACAGTTGTGAAAGGCGTTCCCAGCGAGCTTCGCCTGGAAGACAGATCTGCAAATTTTGTTGCAAAACACACAGAACAAAAAAATGTTAAACTGGTCGACACCACACATGGGCGAAGCACAAACTGACAAAGTCTCTGCTTTAGAGGGAGGGAACCACAGAGAATGTACTTACCCAATGTCCTGCTCTGTTCATGAGACACAGCTTTGTGGAATGACATGGAAAGAAAATTCAAAGAAAATCTGTGATCAGCAGGTTTCGGGACGGAGTCTGTGCCTACTGACAAGTCTAAATCATTTTTCTTTGACATCTAAATCATTTTCTTTGACTGATTTCCTACATTTTGTGACTTTGTTCTTGTCTTTTTGTGAAACATTACAAGGTCAGGCCAAGTAGTATTCATTTCATTCTTGTACCTTTGAAACAAACCTGACTCCGCCGAAAATAATACATGAAGTGTTTCTCGTTGTTAAAAATGAAAGTAACGAAAGTAAGAACGTTTATTTTGACTCGTTTGTGTGTCATTGTTTTAATCTTTAGGCGTGAGCGCGGTGATGCTTGTGGAAAGCCATTTTAGACCTCCACTCTCACTCTCTCAGACTCAGAGTGGCAGAGAGACGGCCCTGCCCTGTTATTGCACGCAGAAGTGTCCGGATTGCATCACTGGCTGTGGGGAGAGCCAGCAGGAATCAGTTCAGAGCGAAGGAGGGGGAACCGAGGGAGAGAGAGAGAGAGAGAGAGAGAGACACAGAAAGAGAAAATGATTGCAGAGGAAAGAACTGAGTTGTGTTCATGGAATTGCAGCATTTGAAGTCTGGGGCCGTGCAGGACGCTGGAGTTTGTCTGATGTTGATGTTGAAGAATGCCTGAAAGATTCGTCACTGCAGTCCTGGTATTTCCAGTGCAAGAAGCAATCTGTTTATTTTGTGAATTGCCTCTGAGAAGCAAGAGGGTAAAGACACAGATGTGTAGCCTAATGCCCTACTCGCTATTTGATTTGAAAAATAAGGTTTCTGGCAAATAGTTTAAAAAAGTGAGTCTTTTGTATTTAACGTCTTTTTAATTTGACTGTGTGAGCGTGAACCCCAACATATTATATATTCATGGCAATATCTAGACTGGTAGCCTTTGCATCAAACAGTCCAGTTTAGCTTCAAGTTTGGAGTGGAAATAACGTCACACTGACTCAACTTTACATTTATGTTTATGAAAATACCCTTACACTCTCTATCCAAACCTTACATAAGAGTGCGGTTAGTTTAGGAGCCAGCTTGGCAGACAGTTGCAGCTTAGAGTTACACTTTAAATTCTTTAAGGTTTCATGAAATAACTTAAAGGGCCGTTCTAGATATTAAAATGAACCAGTACTACATTTCACTTAAACGTGCCTACTTGCCTCCTTCGGTACTCATGAGAGTGAGATTTCCCATATTTTAAGACCAGGAAAGCCTTTCTCAGGTGATGCTTGATGGTGGGTGGAACTTTTGAGAAACCTTGGGGCAGATGCTTGAGGACAGACAGTTTTTACATGGCAGTGCAGGAACACAGACACTGAATTAGAACGTCACGTTTGGATTTATTAGGCCGAGCATCAGAGCATTTCTAAATCACTGTGGGGGGGGGGGGGGGATTCCATTCGGCTGTTTGATGAAATTCTAACCAGTTTTCATTTAAACACAGCGGCTGTCCTTTACATTATGTGCAAATTTCATTATGTATGAACCATTGCAAATGCCAGATGTTTTGTAATAAAATCCCTTCACATTAACTTACATATAAAGTTGAGTATCTTGTCTTCTCCTGTAAAGTTGCTGTACTACAAAGATTCTGTCTGAAGACCCAATGCCGCCATAGAAAATACTGCATAAGCCGTAATATTTTAAACGCCACGTTTAGGTCCGAATGCCCCTTTAGAACTGAAAAACAGAAATACACTGGGACTTGCCACGTGGTTAAAGTGTTGAGTGATAAAGAAAAATATGGTGCTGAACCGTATGTGAACCAGGAATGAAAGAAACTGGATGCATTAGAGATGAGCGTCACTAAAGAGAATTTGATTTCACACAATTCGAAACTAATATGTTTGCAGGGACAACTGAATAGGTTTTAGCTTTTCCTCACAGTTTGAGGTGGCACACTAAAGAGACACAGATTAGTGCGTTATGACAGGATTATGAGCTCTCGTTGCCTCTCGGGTAAAAGACAAACAAATAATATTTGAGGAGAAACTTTTGTGGTCTGTATTGGTGTGTTGCCTCAGAAGGAGAACAACCCAAACTGAAGGGATCCACATCCATGATCGCAATTCAGAATCACCTGTCAGTCACTGTTAACAGTGCAAAGCTTCGTAAATTCACTGCAGAATAAAGTAGGAAGTATAGAGATAATGAAGTTGTTGAACAGTTTAACAGACATTGTGTTGCTCACTGTTTTTATTTGATTTGTTTGAAACACATTTATCCAGAAGATATTTTTTCACAGAGGATCTGGTTAGATAAGATAAAGAGACTTAAACATAAGATGGTTAAGTGGGTTGAAATTAAATTGTTTACATGTAGATTATTTCTGCAAAAAATCTTGATCTGTATAAAAGCTTGAATATACCTGAAGCTGAGATCTATAGGGGTCTGCAACACTGTTGATATGAATGAGAGCAGTGTGCCGTGTTGACAGTGTGAACTGCAAACAAAGTAAGAACTCATAAATAATTTTATCCACTAGATTTTCCAGTCAGGCCAGATCACATTATACACACGCAGGGATGAGCGTCTGCACTGCTGCGCATTAGTTAAGCCTCGCAATGACCTGCCTTCTTTAATAACCACCCTCCAGCCTCCACTCTCCAGCCTCCAGCCTCCAGCCTCCACTCTCTACCCTCCAATTTCCACTCTACACCCTCCACCCTCCACTCTCCAGCCTCCACTCTCCAGCCTCCAGCATCCAGCCTCCAGGCTCCAGGCTCCACCATCCACTTTCTACTCTCCACCCTCCACCCGCCACTCTCCACCCTCCACTCTCTACTCTTTACTCTCCACCCTACACTCAGTACTCTCAACCCTCTACTCTAGACTCTCAACCCTCCAATCTCCACTCTCCACCTTCCACCAACCACTCTCCACCCTCCACTCTCCACTCCCCACCTTCCACCCTCCACCTTCCACCCTCCACTCTCCACCCTCCACTCTCCACTCCCCACCTTCCACCCTCCACTTTCCACCCTCCACTCTCCACCCACCACCCTCCACCTTCCACTCTCCACCCTCCACTCCCTACCCTCCAGCTTCCAGGCTCCACCCTCCACTCTCCAGCCTCTCTCCCCTTAGTCAAGTCAGGTCATGCTGCATTTCATAATCCTGGGCCTTGACTGTGTTTGCTAATAGGCTGTGAAGTGCCAAGTGTGAAAATGCTTATGTCTGTTCCTGAAGGGGAGCCTCACACACCCCGAGCCTGCGATTGACGTCAAGTCTGCTGAGAAAAAAAGGGAGGAAAAAGAAACACAAGCCTGCTTAACACCCCCCTCCCACCAACACCCTACCTGGGGGGTTCAGGGAGCAGGGCTGCTGGTAGACCAGGAGGGGGAGAGGAGCGATGGGAGCTCGTTTCTTCTCCACTGGTTTAAATGATGTAGGTGGCGGCGTAAAGAGGAAGATTTGTCATCCTAGTATTTGCACCCTTTCGTACCAATTCTAGCAATTCTGTCTCAGACACATCCTCATGGAGGTAGTGCTCTCTTTTCTACCTGCAGCTCTCTGTCTCTCTCTCTCTCTCTCTCTCTCTCTCTCTCCCTCCCTCCCTGCCTCCTGTCTATCTCTAACCCTCTGCATGGAATTCCTTAGTGTCTGAGACTTCTGGCTGGGGGCCATTGGTAGCTTGCTAAGAGGCTTCCTGTTGCAGGCCCCCTCCCCACCTTCTCTCCCTCCCTCTCTCAGCTTTCCACCACTTTTTTCCTCCCCTTTCTCCTCCCTTCTGCTACTTGAGATCACCCAACTCTTCACTGGCAGGTGGCTGCTTTTGGCCATGCTTGTAATGGAACCATCGACCGTTCACTCCCTCTCGGTCTTACAGTCGCTCGGTTTTTGTTTTTTCCCATCTTCCATTTTTCCCTCTTTTCTCACATCCCTTCCCTGATTACATCAAATCCCATACACTACTCAAAACACTGTCAAGGTAAGAAAGAAGGAGAATGGGGAAAATAAAAATAAAATATACATATAAATACAAATAGAAATTAAATAAACACTTTTGGAACACAGCACTCCCCACTTTGTGCATTATGACAAAACCATAGATTACCTATTAAAAAAGTGAAGGTGTAAAAGAGGGAAGTCCCTATGTGTAATGTAAACTATATGAACTATACAAAGAGAGAAAAATTGTTGGTGGGAGGGATGGTGGGAAAACAGCAGCGGTGGGAGAAAAAAAGTAAGGGGAGAAAAGGGCCGGTGTGGAGGGGGGTGGAGGGAGAAGGAGCGAAGCAAAGAGGGAGAGAAGGAAAGAGAGAGAGGGAGGGAGAGAGAGACAGTGGGAGAGAGGAAGAGAGAGAGAGAGAGTGGGAGAGGGAGAGAGAGAGAGACAGTGGGAGAGAGGGATAGGGAGACAGAGAGAAAGGGAGAGAGGGGCCCTGTGGAGGCGGAGTGGAAACTGAGGTTTCCTGTCTGAGAAGGCGGCTGGCCGAGGCAAAGGCGAGCAGGAAAAAATCTCTCAGCTCGAGGGTTCTGTGTGTGTGTGTGTGTGTGTGTGTGTACTGTGGGAGGAGGGGAGAACGCACTCTGTGGTTTGGGTGTGTGAGTGTGTGTTGCTCGAGGTGGGGTCAGTTCTGTAGGGGAGGTCAGGTAAAGGAGAGACAAAAAGGAGGAAAATGGTGAGAGCAGTGAAATAGAGCAGATACGAGTGGGAGTGGCCTCTGGTCTCTTTTACCACCGATTGGTGAAAAAGGTTCGTGCACGCAGTGCATCACAACTGTCTGTGTGGGGCTGCTGGGGGAACGCTGGGAGATCAGACCTGAGATCTTTTAGCACCTGAGCAAGAGACTCATCTCTGTAACGGAGCTCCAGGTCTTTCATTTGATTCTTATAATGGATGCCAGTGTGCCATGAAGTGACAGTCTGTTTCCTGTGTCAGTCTTGTTCAGTCCAACCACGAAGAAAGTGCTTCCACTGCTAGCTGTGCAACCGTCACCGGTCTTGTGAGTTTTAGAATTCCACTTACATGGTTCTTCCCAGTGCCAAGATAAGCCCAGTCTCACTTCCCATCCTCACTCGTCCACACCACAGCTTCTCCCCAGATGGCATTAGGGATGTGTTGCTCTTCCATCATCTGGTACTCCATGAGTCGGTCCCGTTCCCTCTTCCACATGGCTGGTGATGGTGGAATCTAAACGAATTAGTGAATTACAGCAAAGTTTCTTTGTTGCAGAAACAGAATGAACCAGTAATTCTATCGCCCTCCCCATTGCTCCTCTACTGTCCAGATGGTTGGATAGATACCTTAGAACAAATTAGCTTACCCACAGTAACATCCATTTTCTGCTTGAAGTCCACAGACTTGAAATGTTGTAATACTTATGCAAGTAGAATAGTTTGTTTTTTATTATTTCCTTAATTTGACTTTTAATAGACTTTTTAAGCAGGAGCCATGCTAAATAGATTCCGTCCAACTCATTTGTGAAAAACAAAATGATGTAAAATATACATTATGTTATCTATTTAATATACACATACTGTTGTAACACTTCAGGAAATATCAATCAGTCGATAGATTTCTAAAGCATGAACTAGACCAGGCCTATTCAACTTGTGGCCCCGCAGGCCAGATATGGCCCTTTTGAAAATTTTTATGGCCCACAAGACTGCCAGTAAATCACAGTGTGTGATTCGTGAGATATAATAAAATTATGGGTTTTGGATCATGATTGGCTGGTAGTCCCCTGCTACTTTCTCCAAGATTGGTTATCCGCTGTGTTGTATACAAGTAGCCAAACCGAGCACAGAAGTTGCCACGCGATTAGCCAATCGCAGCCAGAGGAGGCGGGATTTGTCAGAAAATGGGTGTTAAAAAAAGCAGAGCAGAGCGTAAAAGGCTAGCAGTAACGGAAGATGGAGGAGAACCGTTAGGCTGCCGAAAACAGGTGAGAGCATTAAAAAGGTCTGTTTATCCTCTGAAGAACTTGACATTTAGAAATAATGGTGTCTGTGCTTTAACCTGAGACGAGAAGAGAATCCAGTCACACACACAGCGAGGGGAAAACCTTTGTAGTTTTAGCTCGGTGATGTATCTACTCAAACGACTTTAACGGTCAGAGTTCTCGTTTAGAACCGGACGCTGTTTAAACAGCTATTTTTGATGGTTAAAGCGGCACTGACATAAAATCCATAAACAAAAAATTCAAAGATAAGTTTAAGCCAGCTACTACGCCCACTTCACAGGAGGGGGAGGGGCTGATGCGGGCCCTAAATGTGTTGAATGTAGCAAAATATAAATATGGACCGCGGTTAAATATCTCCTTATGTGAAAGTATTAAGGTTAAAGAAAGCGGTCATTCGTTTATACTAATATAATATCTATTATCATAATTTTTTAGCCATTAGTTGACGAATATTCTGTGTGGCCCACGAACCCCCAGTGATTGTCATTTTCGGCCCGCTTGCTACTGACGTTGAATAGCCCTGAACTAGACCAACACTTACGGCTGCTTCCAGAAAAGCCCCTCAGTGCTGTGTAAAGGCCTATCGACTATTAGCTCTAAACGAATCCTTCCTGTTCAAACGTCCAGCAGTGTCTGCATGTAGCTCATGTGACAAAACGTACAGAATTCTGTAATGATAGAAATAATATATTGATTACAGCAAACAGGTGGTGCAGAAACATCAATGCAAGTGTAACTGAACCTGCACAAATGAACTGGATGAATTACCATCAAATTTGATCTGGCGTTCGGTACTAGGCTTGAACCAATCAGCTGTCAGGTCCTGAACATTGAACCCTGTGATCTGGGGAAACTTCTTAGTCTTTTTTTAAAAGCCATGAAAAAGAAACAAACGTTCCTAAAGATCACCAAATAAAACATGTTCTGTCGTCTAAATGTCGTTTACATTAATGTGGTTAATATATTTTACCCTCTCATTGGAGCTTGAACTACATCATTTTTGTAATATTTAATTGACTAGGTCTGGGGATAATTAATAATTTACCTTGGTGCACATGGCACCAGCAGCAGGGGCAGCCCAGAATGGGCACTAACAGGTTTTCTGTTAGTACTCTTGACTTGACAGAGTCGCTGTCTCCCATGTTCACACTGGCATTGTCCACAGAAAGTGCAGTGCAGTTCTTCCATGGTATATTGTGCTTCATCACAGAGACCATCCTGTTGAATATGGTTTCCACAGTGCCCCAAACATCTCCAGCTGTTACTCCCATATCCAGAAATCTATGGACAATCCCATTCTTATCACAGATCTTCACAGTCATGGGATTCATCTTCTCCTTTCCTGAAGAACAAATCATTTATAAACAGTAAGACCTGAATTGAATCCATCTGTTGGCATAAGCATAGGTAATTATGGTCTGACTTTAGACAGATGTTGTTCTTTTTAAGTTTTATTTTTATAATAATAATAATAATAATAATAATGATAGTAATAATAATAATAATAATTATTATAACTGGAATTTGGGACCTCTTCTCCTCCTATAGTTATTGAAATATTGGTATGGTTCCAACATCCAAATGTTTGTAAATATCCATCGTAGTGCACGTATATTCAGTATTGATCGTTTAAAAAAAAAAACGGATGTTTGTGAGTTACCTCTGTAATATAAGAGGAGAGAGAGCAGAGGGTTGAGTTACATAAAAAATGTGTGAAAGAGAGAGAGTCTGTGATGTCACAGATAAAAATAGGAACAAAACACAGAGAAACGAATCAATCTTGCAGAGCAAAACGCAGCAGACTCAAAAACAGACTTCAACACAAAATATCAGGTCAGTTATAAAAAAAGACTTGTTACTGTATGTTGTGGTTTAATGAGAAATGACTGGGCCGTGGATGGGGCTACGTGTTCGTCCGCCCCTAGCCATAAATGGCTTGGTTAGAGTTTGCAAGTTAACGCCCCCTCTGTGGTTTAGAAGAGGATCGGAAAAGCCGCTGGTGCAAATCCATGATTTTTTTTACTGTTTTTGGCTCCAAACATTGGTTTAATAGCAACCATGCAATCATGCTTCATGTTTTCTCACAGAAATGTAGTCTAACCACTTCTAGCCCGCACTGCATTACTTGTCATTCTATGCTAATTCCATGTTGGATTGAATTCCGGCATCATGTAAAGGCCTGGGAGTGACAGAATAAAAATGTCACTGGTTCCTTACAGCCCTGTTAATTGCTGTCATTTTAGTTCCAGCAGAAGAACATTGCAGTTCTTTGAAATGAGGACTGAGTTGGTCTGTAAATGCCACAGGAATGCTATGATTAACCAAGGTCACAGGCACTTTCACCTCTCCCCTTCGTCTGTAAAATATGGGAAAAATAATGATGAGTTTAATATGAGTAGAATATGAGTCCATGCAGTGTGTTCCAGTGTGTTTTCGCCTTATTATAACAATAAATGGTTTTTTCCCAAGTGGGTGAATGCATGTGTACTCCAAGAAAATAGTGCAGACCTAAATGCTTGAGCCCAACTGTAAGGTGGTCTGGGTACACTGTTATGGGGTGGGAGATATTTTGCATGGTTTTTGTCCCTTGTCCTCTTAGCGAGAAAGCTCACTGCAGATCAGTACAAATTTTATTCTGAGTGATCACCTTTATCCTGTGATGAAACATTTCTATTTTGGTGGGAATGGTCTTTCCATATGAAGAGTCACTAAACGGTGTGATCATATGCTGTGGTTACGGAATATCTGAAACGGTTTCAAACCAGTTCATAACAGTTTATGCTGCATTTTTTCTGTTGAAGGAAAATACCTAGACATACTATGGCATTTGGATTAGGTCAGTGTTTTTCAGTGCATTTTGCAGTTCTGAGGACCTCCAGCACTGTTCATTTACAATTAACAACAGTGAGAAGGATTTAAAACTAAAACCAGGAGAAGCTAAAGGATCACTCTTAGTGGTTTAATTTTGTGCAACCATTAGCTGCTCGAAAGGAGGGTAAAATGAGAAAATGTGTGTTTCTTATGTTGTGTGATACTGGAGACCCCACAGCCGCTCTCAGGGATGTTGGCCCATCAGCCCAGTTTGGCATGGGGGAGGCTCGGTCTGGAATCTCCTGGGGCCAGAACAGGGGGATTGTTTTCAGCTACATTCAGTTCCTTACATTAAAGGGGTATCCTGGACCAAAAGTGTAATTTAGTATTTTTTTATGTCCTGTACCATTATCAAAAACATTTAAAAGCTCACTTTGCAGTTTTTCAGAACATCCTCTCACCTTTGAGATGTATCATCAGAAGACGGGTTTCCTAGTCTTTAAACTGGAAAAGACCCATTTTTGAGACTATCGCATTGCCTCCGGCATTTTTAAAAACAAACACAGTTGAAGTTTTTAATTTAGTCTGAGTATCCCTTTTGAGAATAGGCCTGAAAGTAATTTTCAGTGGAACATCCCCATCGGTGATGTACCCATTTAGTCCATAACAGTCTTTAACCTTGTTGGGTCCGTTATCACAATACTATTCACCTTTACTCAATTCAATAGCATTCACCTTTACTGGTTCCACCCAGCCTCACACACACCTCGGCTTCATTCGGTGACAGAGATGGTGACTTCCTTCCGTCAGGGTCGGCTCTTATTGGTTCGGCAGTGGGCAGTGTGGTCATTTTGGTGGTGTGGAGATGCTATATTGCAGCTTCGGCTTTAGTCCCCCGCACACCGCCCCATCCCTGCCCACCCGGAGCTCCTCCATCCAGCTGCCGCGGTGTGTGTTTACCCTGCTGGGGAGAAGAGTGAAAGGGGCCCGAAAAGGGTGCTGAAGGGACAATGCGGCCTTTCAAAGTCTCGCTGACCCCGTGGCACAGTAAGGAAGTCCGCATGGGGCAGAGCGACACTTTCTCCACAAACTTCACACGCACCCGCCACCCCGCTATACCGGCCCTCAGAGCAAGCATTCCCTTCAAGACTTCCACCGTTCCTGCCACACAGAACACTAGGCTGTGTGTTCTGAGGAGGCCGTCACAAGTTTCTTAGTCACTGGAGCTACAGAGGTATCCTGAGGTGAATAAACAAACCATCAAATGTCCTCATCAACCAAAAATGCAGCGGCCATAACAAAATGGCACAAGCCTAGAACGGTTTAAAGAGACACTTCAGAAGAAAATCTATGTGAATAACAAATGAAAGTTAGAATGACCCAGAAATACTGGGATTCATTTATATGGTAGCTTGGGAGTCACTGACATACAGGCTGCATTTTTAACTGGCATTGGTGAGTTTATCTATTCCAGTCATAAAATAATGATGTCCTGTGTGCTCTGTAGACAACCATCCTGGGAGAGAAGGTTGTTGTTGCGCTGAACCATTCCTGTTGGGAGGAGGAGGGGGGGGGGTGTCTGTGGGTGGACATAAAGGGTTCGGCTGAGCTAATTAAACAAGGAAGAAATGATTTATTACAGCTGTCCTGCGGCACTGGCCAGTAATGGCTTGCACATGGACCCTATAACCCACGTCAGAGGGCCTTTTGTTTTTGGCTCCTTTGGACACTTTCCTGGTTGAAGCCATGTGGTGTGGGATGCGTACGCCGCGAGGGGTTTGGGTGTTGGTGAGGGGGGTGGGCGGTTCTTCACTGTGTCAGGAAAGAGAGGTCACTTTTTAGGCCTTTAGACCAACAAAACAAACAACACTAGCAAATGAGTTAATATCAGCTCAGGCACAGAGGGACCTTTTAAGTAGGAGATGAGACAAAAAAGCATGTGGACATCTGTCACTGCCGTGCAGAACTGTGGAGATGCTTTACCTTCTCTATAACAGTAATACACACAGATGAGGAATGATTCATAATGATAGGTACCTTAGTTGTGATGATGGTGTAGCCATAGCCAGCAGGTTTCTAGACTCACAGGTCATGCACTCATTCGTTTGGGGAATGATTATGTGCTTCTAACGATTTGTAGTTTTTAAACTCTTGGCACATGTACAGTATGGACTCAAGCCAAACACAAGGTGAGCACCCATCAGTGAACGGCCGGTAACGCATCTTAATCCAAACGTTACCATTGTTGGGCAGCTCGTCAGAATTTAGGTTATTATCTAGAGCTGTTTTTTCATCATAACGATCCATAACAAAGCCTCTCTTATCAGCTTGTCTCTGTAAGGACATTTGTCTCTAGCATGTTTTAGGAGAAAATGTAAGTGTGATGACTTTGTATAGGTACGACTGTATACAATAGCAGTATTCCCCCTAAACGACAGACATGTCCCAGGAGACTCCAGTGCTGACGTCAGCTTCACATTCTAAACACAGCAAGTCCAGCAAGCCTTTAGATCGTAACAGGATATTAAAGATGTTGAGATAGTGCGGAGGAAAGCAAATCTGATATGAATTTGTAATCTCTTCAGATGTGGTGATTGGAATTCATCCAAAGACGTTTCTGATTTTCTGAACAAAATATAAAATTGTGTGAAACAGAACACATGACAGCAGTATTTTTAGATGGACGAACATTTCAGAAGAATAACAGGTATATCGAACATCTCTGACATGACAAAGATATTTTTGAAAATGCAAAAAAAACATTGAAAGGAATTTAATATAATTTGTAACCAAGCCCTTAACCAAGCCCTCTCATTCCTCTAGAAACCCACATCAGACTGCATGTCTGTGCCAGCATATCCTCTTCATAACCTCTATATAACCTCTTTATAACCTCTATATAACCTCTTCGTAACCTCTATATAGCCTCTTCATAACCTCTTCACAACCTCTATATAACCTCTTCATAACCTCTATATAGCCTCTTCATAACCTCCTCATAACCTCTTCATAACCTCTTCATAACCTTTACATAACCTCTTCATAACCTCTATATAGCCTCTTCATAACCTCTTAATAACCTTTTCATAACCGCTTCATAACCTCTATATAACCTCTTCATAACCTCTATATAACCTCGTCATAACCTCTTCGGCCTGGTGAGTCTAGAACATGGATAGGCTGTTGTAGATAAAGTTTATTGCTCATTAACTTCTGCTATGGTGAAAGTTCTGTGTATTCTTTAAACCGGATGTCTTTTTTGCTTCACTGTTGAAATTGAAATCTTTGATCTTGCTGTTCCATAAGTTTGTACCTTTGAAGCTCTCGGGTCCAGCTCCACTTCATGCGTGTGATGGTATGAGGAAGATGGCAGGAAATGCTGTGTATAACCCGAGAGACAGATCACAGTGATGATATAGTTCTGCGGATGTATGTGTATCACAGTATTTGTTATCATCCACGCTGTTGTGGCTGCTATAGTTGGGGCCTCCTCTGGGGTGAACAGTTGAACTTGATGACCTCCCCTCTCAGACACAGGCGCTCCTCATGTGGACCCAAGCTAAGCTCTCTGAAAGACAACCGTCCAACAAGGTGTCCAATCTGTGAATGCATGTGAATTTGTCCAGACGTGTGTGAGGAGAAAGCCGAGACAGGGAATGCACAGTATGGTAAAGTCCTTCATTAAAATATATGTGACCGATGAGCCGACCTAGCCGACCAGTAGTCAGAGCTTTTTCCTTTTTCTTTTTCAGACCACAGAGCCGTAGCCTAAACTACAGTAGATTAAGAACAGTTGTGTTTGTTGAATGCATCATAAATTAATGTCAGACATTCATTTCCACAGTGACATTTAAGCTGAAAGATCAGAGACGCCTGAAAACAGTATGTCACAATACATGGCACAATACGAAAAATACTCAGAGCTAAACATGATGAATTATCTCAAGTAAGTAAGTAGTAGTGCTTTTTTGAGTACCATTGCTTGGACTCACTTGTTTTCGTTTATGTACTCTTCTTTTCTAATTAAACAGTTTTGAAGCAGGTTTAAAATCTGTTTACCGCAACACATGTACAACAGCACGTTTTTACCACAGTTGTTTTAAAGGCTTCCTTACCTTTTTATAGTAAAATATTTGTGAGTAGAGGGGTAGTTAGTACCTCTCTGTGTGTGTGTGTATGTGTGTGTGTGTATGTGTGTGTGTGTGTGTGTGTGTGTGTGTTTGTATGCAAGAGAGAGAAAGAACTCAACATTTTGAAGTGCTGTATGTACTTAGTGAACCTTAGTGTACTTTTGTGTACAGAGGCACAAAATCTGCAAAGGTCAGACGTCCAGGGTCATACTCTGTGTGTCTGTATGTGTGTGTGTATGTGTGTGTGTGTGTGTGTGTGTGTGTGTGTGTGTGTGTGTGTGTTTGTTTGCACAGTGTACAGAGAAAATGTTATCCACC
>JBBJLS010117257.1:0-18121 GCA_037577275.1 Bryconaethiops microstoma
GAATGTTTTTATCTTCTCCGCCCTATATATATATATATATATATATATATATATATATATGAACCACAATGCCCAGATACTTGGAGACGCTGACATCCGTACTTTCATCAGACAGGAGGCTGTATTTGCCACCAATATCAGCCACCAGCCTTCCAATAAAGTATGGAGCCAATAAGCCATTTATCATCTTGGTGCATTTGGTGCGGTGAATCCGAAAATTCTGGGCTGTATTGAATTCGGGGAATTCTGCCTTACATGATGAACCGATATGGTCAAATAACAAAACAGCAGTGATCTCCGACAGACAAAGCAGTGGTTGCCTCTGCCTGCTTCAGAGTGTCTGGTTTTTTATAAAGGACAGTTTGTATTGGGTAGGTTGATTGTGTTACTTGGCCTTTTCAACATGTTTCTGGGTGCTGCAGGCTTTTTCATCTCTGACAGCTTTCTATAAAAATCAGTTTTACAGTACAGACAGTAAACCCTGCTGTCACTACCAGCGTAGAGCTTCAGCCACCTATTGAATTTCTGGAAGTTGGATATAGGTTGTCATTGTTTTAATGTATTTATTTTACAGGTTTATGTAATAAAAGACCAAATAAAGTTTGATTTCAATGTCTGTGTGTGTGTTTACTTGCTCAAAAGGAAGGAAAGGGGAGGTTTGGAAGGTGAGAGGCGATGTTCGTGTTCGTGTGTGGCTTCTAAAAGAAAGATCTGCGTTATATATCCTACCTGAGAGGGATTTCTTTTATACTTTGCTTAAAAATATAAATTATTTTGCTTGTAATACAACTTGTTTTATGAGTGGGTGAGATCAACCAAGGAAGGTTTATGATTGGTCAGTCGATGTGCACATGCGCAGATCATTCTTATTCCGAGCGCCTGGTGGGTCTGGAGGAATATTGACGACAGAGTTGTACATAAAATAGCTCAGATTCGTCACTAAGCGCCTTTCGAAGGTCTGGAAAGTCGTTAGAAATGGCGACAAAGTCGCTAAGTTGGCAACACTGGACTCCCCCTTCCAGGCTTCTGATTGGTCACCAATGCTGTACGGTTTAAGGTTATATCGCCACCTGCTGCCTTGGCGTTCCTTTGACAGCGTTTTTTTTTTTTTGCGATTACGTGTGGACGGAGAGATTTTTGACGCGTTTTTTTTAACTAAAATTCAAAATCTCCGTTTATAGAAACACCCCTGTACGTGTGGACTTGGCCTTAAACACAGTAAGGGCGTATTCAGGAGCTGATTGGTTGGATCAGGTCTGTCGGGAGCAGTGAAAACACTTCTAACAAACCCATTTAACCTCAGTAGCTCTTTAACTAGTTCTGGGTTGGAAGCAGGTCTGTGGAACACCAGGTGATCATCAACCCTCCTCCTGGAGATCCACCTTCTAGCTCACAAACGAATCTGATCCAGCCAATCAGGGTCTTCAGAAGAACATAATGAGCTGGAACAGGTTCATCAGGTGCTCCACTGGAACACTGAGCTCCCAAGACTGATCTAGAACAGTTCAAGGTTCCTTTATCTTCAGCAGGTGTGAACATGGACACAGTTTGATGAGATATTTCTCCATGGACCACAGTCCAACATATACCAGCATTCAGAGAGTGTTTTCAGTTCCTGAGGCACATCTGAGCATTTTCACTGCTTCCAACACATTTAATCCAACTAATCAGCTGGTGATCAAACCCTGACTGTGCTGAAGTGGGTTTGGTGAAGAAGGGAAGGCACTAAAAGGACCAGGATTGGGGGAAAAAAGTGCTGCAGTGTGTTTTTGGAGCAACTCACTAGAACTCAGTTCCTGAACCAACAGTCTTATAAATGAGATGTGAGGGTGAAGAACCTTTTCAAGGTTTAAGGAACCTTCACATAACAGGTCATTTACTAGATTAAGGTTTATTCACAGATTGTTTATGGAGATTCTTCAAACTTTCAAAATGCATCTTGTTTACAAAAGTGGTTCTCTAAAGAAAAATTGACTGAAAGGTTCTTTGGGTAAGCCAGAAAAGTTCTGTGGCTTCAAGCAAAGACTCCTTTCTGTGAGTTTATACAATATAAAATGAATTGATTAAAAGGCAAATGTTCCATTTTTATATGTGCCCAATTCAGTTTTGTCTGAAATGAATAAAATATGTTCCACAAGACGACCAGTGGTGGTTAACTATAAGTTCTACACTTATGAAACTGGAACTGTGTGTGTGTGTGTGTGTGTACTTTTTTACATTTTTTAGATTTTGTTGCAAATCAACATTCCTTTTGATACAAACACGATACTGTCAGAGAAACAGGTTTACAAACAGGAGTCAGAACCTCACTGATGATCCACCTGCTGCAGAAAGTGTTCTTATGAAAGTCACAATATAATCTTTACCTCATCCACCACTGATCTTATCCAGAGCTCATAAAGTCTTTGTTCCGTCCAGATCTTCTTGTTCTGTCAATAAGAAGCCAAAGGACCAGCCAGAGCACCAAACTTCAAAGGACCAGCAGTTATAAACCTGCTAACTGCAGACGATTCAAATCAACAGTCTATTAGCAATTTCCTCCAGAATCAAAAAAGATTCTTCTGATTCTGAGTCACATACTGTTGATATTGTTCCTCTTACACTGGTTTCAACCAGGATCACCTAAGATTTCATAATACATGTTTTGCCCAAGATGGGCTCTTTCCATTGCTGCAAAGAACTTATCTTCTTAAGTTCTTAGCATCTTCTACCAAGACAAACCTCCCAAAAAAAGGCTTGGTCTATGTGTGACTTGGTGTAATGGTAAGGTCCTGGTCTCTAATGCAGGAGGGTGTGGGTTCAAATCTTGCCAAAAAGATGCTGGAAGGAACGAACTTTTAAGACAGTTAAACAAACTAGAAACTCCATCTTTACATTCAACACCATATTTGGCAAAGCAAAGCCCCCTGTGTCTCTTGTTCTGTAAGCCCAGCTTCTCATCGCTCAGGAGGGGCCAACAAATGAGTTTCCCCCCTCTTTCTTAGGTGTCTGTGTTTGTGGACACCCCTGCCCAGGACTTGAACCCTATGATCTCTGAATCTTGGCAGCATCGCTCTTACCACTGAGCCACAGGATCCCACAGCCATCGGGCCTTTTTTTGGAAATTTGACTTTCAGATGAGGGCTGATGTTCAAGACATAACGCTAAAGGCTCAGATGAGAACCTGCAACTTCCACATCTGGGAGGCAGTGCTCTTACCACTGAGCCACAGGATCTGACTGGTGTTGTGCCTTTTCTTTGGAAATTTGACTTTCAGATGAGGTCTGATGGTCAAGACATAAAGCTAAAGTCTCTACTTCAAACCCACAACTGCCAGGCCTTTGAGGCAGTGCTCTAACCACTGAGCCACAGGATCCCACTGCTGTTATGTCTTTTTTTTGGACATTTGACTTTCAGATGAATTGTGACGTATAAGACATAAAAGCCAGATTCGATCCCACAACCTTCTGTTCTTTTGACCACTGCAATCTAACCAACTTTTTGATATTTTACTTTCAGATGAATGTGACGTGCAAGATATAAAAAAGACGGCTCAGATTTAATTCCACTACCTTTTAGACTTGAGCCCACAGTTTAAACCAGTGCACTATAGAGCCAGGGCAGACGTGCTGTTTATTTTTGGACATTTGACTTTCAGATGACGTGTGACATACAAGACATTAAGCATAAGACACTGGTTAGATCCTACAACCACCAATCTTGAAACCACAGCTAAAGCCAGTGAGCTACTGGTCTTGACAAACCAGTTAACTCACTTAAGATCTATGTCTTTTAGAAGAAATATGACGAGTAAGACAAAGTTTAAGACTCAGGTTTGATCTCAGAACCTTCTGCTTTTGAGACCGCAGTCCAGGCCAGAGGTGCACCTCATTTTTTGGATGTTTCATTTTCAGATGAAGTGTGCCATAAGAGACATAAAACTAAAGGCTTGAGTTTAAACCCATGACCTCATGTTTCTGAAGTCACAGCTTAAACAAGGGAGCTACATGGCTTGACAAGCAAGGCCACTTTTTTTCTATATGTATCTTTCAGATTCCTAAATCATCTCAGCCTTAAGACTGTATGAGTTTGAAATGAACAAATATAAAGACGTCACTGATGTGAGCCAATGGCCCAATGATAACCTTCCCATAAGGCAGGAAGACTGCAAGCCCATGACCTTCTGGCTCTCATGAACAATTTATGGTTCCATCTAAGCCCAAATCCAGGGGTGCCAAACCTGTGAGTCCCTGAAGGACCACACTTCTGCAGACATCGGCATTTTCTCTCCTTTAACCTTCTGAGTTCAGCTCACAAAGGCTTTACCGCCTCACTGATGAGTTTAATCAGGTGTGGTTAAAGAGGTTCAAATTAACATGGACAAATAAACATTACTGATAAAATCCATAAATCCTTTATATCTCAGTTAAAAGAGTGTTTGGAATATTACATTAATGATGTGTAGCTGTGATGTTTACAGAAAAAGGTCAAAAGCCCCAAACAGTTTGCTGACATTAAATTAAGTATTCAGAACACTGCTAGTTTAATGTGAGCTACTGAAATTATTTACTTAACGCAGACAATCGTGTTAACGCAATTAAAAAAATCATATTTTGAAAGTTCGTAGCTTTTTTGTGCTCGTGTGTGCGCACAGCACACGTCGCTCCACGTCTCAGCTGGTTTTCGCATATTATATGGACAAAAGTAATGGGACACTTGACCATTACACCAACAGGGACTTTAATGACACTGCATTCGGATACATAGACTTTCATGTGAAGTTGGTCCTCCTTTGCGGCTGCTTTATTTTTCCAGTCCCCCATGCTCTGGACTCTGAGGGCACCTTGTTTTTCTATAACAAACGATGTGTAACTGTGTTAAAGGGAACACTGCTGTTAAAAAAGCTCCTTATTAGTTTGAAGTGTTTGAAAACCAAATGTTATTGCACTTTTGTTCATACGGCAGTGCTTTAAAAATAAAAGTGCGCAACACACTACTTTTGAATTCATTCTTTAATTTTGCGTATAACAATGTGATTAAGCCCAATTAAAAATGTTAATCATTGTCCAGCATGCATATATATATATATATGTATATATATAGTAGTATTTTTAAACTTTTTTTTTTTAATTTAATGTCGGGTCAGTGTATAAAGCAATAATGACATGCACATTTTACACAATGTGTGTGTGTATGTGTTATATCTAGAATTGTGTATTATTCATATATCACTCATATACGACTACACAAATTCACAAAATGTACCCGGTGTACTTTAGACCAGTTCTGAAAACATGCTCAATTCAGGGCATAACATGTAACATACATAACATAACATAACAACTCTATTCAGGGCATAACATGCTGTCATATGTAACTCTCTGATCATACAAGTCATGTTAGTGATTTTGGTTTTGCACTTTTTTTTTGCACTTTTGTTCATATAGCAGTACTGAATTATTTGATTTTGTGTATAACAGTGTGATTGTGATTAAAAACCATGTGATTAATATACATATATATCTCATGTAAATGTGTCACAGTCTTGCTGACATGTGTCTGCTTAGCTGGGCTTGTGTAGATGGACTTTTTATTTTAAAAAAGTAAAATAAAAAACACTCAGATTTCTCTCTTATCTAAAATCTAGTTCAACAGCCAAGATGTGTTTGGTGTCTGAACTACAAAGACACTTCAGGATCACGTGAAACAGATTTGAGTTTTGTGTGGGGGTGAGATATTCAGAGGGTGGGGCAAGTCTTCATCCAGTTCTGCTGTATAATCCCTTCCTCTCCTCCATGTAAACAGTGTTCTAAAACACACCCACTGGGAGCAGCTGTACGTGTGGTGTGTCTGGAGAGGCATTAGATACTCGGAAGCCTCCAGTGAAATATGAGTGTAGGAATGTTCCTCTGGGCCATTCAGTTGCGATTACTCATCTCTCTCTCTCTCTCTAACAGGTTTTAGGCTGAAGTATGTGAGAGAGAAAAAGGACTAAAGAGGCTGAGAAAGTAACACAACCGAAGAAAGTACAGGTTTCACAAAAAAAAAAAAAAAGACTTGCTGCTGTTTTATATATTAATACCTTTATTTTTCTTTCTGCATTTGTGAAATGTTCCAGAACGTTCACATCTTTTACGCAACCGACGAGAGCTTAACCCTTGGTTAATACACAAAGCCATGGTTTGGAATGAACACACAGTATTAACTTCACCGAAATGCTGAAAGTCTTTGGCGTCAGGCACTACATTCCTCTGACATAAAGGCTTCAATTCTCATCAAATATATTAACATTTTACTTCGAGGTAAATGTAAACAAAACACAGAAGTAAAGAGTACGTAGCTTAACACGTTTCTCCATACAGGGCGCTGACCAGCAGACACCCCGTCGGGAGAAAACACACATTCAAAAGATAAAATGAAAGGACAAAATAAACAAAGAATCTAAGAACGAATATTGCTTTGTTTTCCCAGCCTTCAAGGGCGGTTAAAGGAGGGGAAGAAAATGACAAGAATGCTCACCATTTATAACGTGCAGTAAAGGTGGAGCTGTAAAACCGCACAGATCAATCTGAGCCTCTGGGAGACATTCAATAGGATAGGAATGCGGTGAGATCAACTGGGCCGCGGTGAGAGAGAGAGAAGGAAGAAAGGACTGTAACCTCAGTTCAGAAAGACCTTTCAACAGTGGAATAAAAGAGGCCCTCACAAAGGCAGACAATCCGGCCATCCTAGGGCTTACAAAACATTCTGCAGGCTATTCATTATAATTTTATTAAGTGATTCACCCAGCCATTACTCCTTACTGGGTTACTGTCATTTGATGCCACTGCCATTTATGAGTAACAAATTAGTTCTTTTTTATGATTCAGTGAAACAATGGAGGCCATATCGCCCCCTACAATTCCTTTAAGGAATTACAATCTGTCAGAATGACCGCATGGATTGTATGAACAGTTTAGAGCACTATAGAGCAAATAAGTGAGAAAATAGAAGCCATTCGTCCTGTAGTCTTTCTGTAGTTCGTTGGAATTGTTTGTGAAAACTACACAGCATTATGGACCATTTTTTAATGGTAACAGCCATTGGTTTTGTCAGTCTTTTTAAAAAATAAAATAAAATCAACTTTACAGCCCTCGTCTAAACGGACTTGCTTCACTATATACATGGAGTGTCTGAGTCTCTTTTCTTCAACAATATAGAAATTGTCAGAATTTCACCATGCTCTGCAGCTGGTATAGGCTATTTAATTTTCTAGTCTGGACGTTCTGATATATTACACTATTGGCCTCATACTGTCTCATCCTGTTGTATATATTGTCTAATTTGCCCTACTGTGTACTTAATGTATCGTAATTTTAGTGCATTGTACTGCCCTGTCATGTTTAATAACACCATTGAACTCAACAGCAACAAAACTGTCAGATCCACTTTGCACTCTGTCCTCGCAAATCACAATACTGCACAAGTACCTCGAAGAATTTACATACACAAAACTCTCCTACAAAGACCCAAAGACCAGCTTGAGCTTCACATTCGTTTAGAGAGCCGTGCACAAAAGCTCAGCTTCAGGTCCTCCAGGCAGCTCTGTCATCTGAAACTGCTGCATTCTTGCCCTCTCTGAAGGGGTCAGCTGCCATTTTTTGTGGCTTCATTGTCTCTACAATGACTCGTGGAACTCATATGAAGATTTCCACTGCTTCAGCCTCCACGCTGTCCAGCCCGTTGAATGGGTCGAGAGCCTGGGGGGGCTGTTGCTGGATGGATTCTGTGCAAAAAAAAAAAAAAAAATGCAATTCAGTTCACTAATTCAACACTAAATGCTGCAGATTGCAACATTTCTAGCATTAGTCATTGACCTGGATTGGTTAATTTGAATCGAGTGCCTCTGTGACCGACAGCCTAATCATTAGAAGCTCTGGAAAAGGCTGCAGTGAGGCCATTACAAAGGTTTGGATCTCTGTATTGCAGGCTGTGTAATGACCCATGGAGAGTTCATGTGTGTTTGTGTGTGTACTGACCGTGACGGGGCTCGGTGCTGGAACTTTGCTCTGTGGCTGGACTGGGAGTTGCAGGCTCGGCCTGGCCCCTGGCTTTACACGCTGCGGCCACAACGCGGCAAAGACGAGACACGGTGGCTGTTTGGACATGTGCATTACTCTTCTCTGCAGAAAAATATACAAAAACACCAGTTATCACAATGGCAACAACTTTAAAACTCACACCTTGATGTAATGTTCAAAGCTGCTACTGAAGTAGTTTAACAACTACCTACTGAATTACCTTGACAACAGATTACAGATATTAAATATATTCTTTTGATCTTCTATGTATTCTTTTATTTCTTCCATTCTATTCTACTTTATTTTGACTCTATTCCTGTAAAGGACATTGACTGACATTTACGTATGATAATGGAATATATAAACAAACTTGACTCGAGTATAATACTCATATATAATATATACACTCAGAACCAGCTAAAACAATAACAATACTCTCATCTATATTATCCTGGTTCCTACTGCCTCCCACTCATTTTAGCATCTTTGAGTATTCTTTTAATGGGATTCCGGACCTGCAGTGAGTGCTTAGAGCCTTTCACTAAGATGGCTAACAATAACTGAAAGCTATTAAAGACCAGCTAAAATGTCTACTCTCTAAAATAGTAATAATAATAATAATAATAATAATAATAATCTAATTTACATTATCCTAACTGGTCCCTACTGCCACTAATACATTTTCACTTCAGCATAAAGTGTGATTACCTACCAAATCTGGATGCTACTAATGTAACGTTAACAACTGAGTGTGTACCTGTGTTCTGGGTGGGGCTTGTGTCAGATGAGGAGGCGGGGTTGATCTGGGACACGCCCTCTCCCACCTCACCCTTCTCTTGTTCCTGCTGGAGTCGCTGCTGGAGAACGCTGATCACGGCGTCCTTCTCCAGGATCTGCCCATAAAGAGAACGGATCCTACAGAGACACGCAGAGAGATGTTAAACGCCTAAACAGCAAATCCTGTTTTTACCTTTTGTTACATTTTAGGAACAGCAATGAAAATTAAGATCAGAGGAGTAAAGAAGTCTCTGCCCTTATAAGAATCTGCTTATGATACAGGAATCAATTCCGGATTATTACTGGGCCTCCCATTTTACTACTGTTTGATTTAATTCAACTGGAATATTTTAATATTATTGAGATTTACTTAAAAATACACTGAATACACACTGTTTACACAGTAGTTTAAGGTGAATATATACACTATAACAGTACACTAACTTTTTTTTTCCAGAAAATTTAATTTTTCCAGTGAGCTTTATTTTAAAAATGTGGTCATGGGTATCATTGATTACTATCAGTTCTAACATTCCAAAATCAGGGCAACTGAATTTTCATTATTGCACTCTCATGAGACTGCTTTGCAGTTTGACAGCTTGTACCTGTTCTCTACTTCTTGGTTCCTGAGCTCTGCTTGAGGCAAGTCTTCACTGAAACTGTTCTTGGTAGAATGACCGGGTGAGTGGTTGATTATAGTAGTGTCTCTGAGAAAAAAACAACAAAAGATCTAATCAGAGATTGATTCAGTGTTCTGGGAATACACTTAAGGGTTACTTCACTTGTAAGGCTAAGGGTTAAGTCACTGAGTGTGATTTCGTGGTGCTGTGTATAATAGGTACCTTTGAGCAGCTGCAGTTGCAGCTGCATCCATGGCGAACTCCCTCATGGTGCTCTCCTCCAGGTACTTCTGCTCCCAGCGCGTCATGTCGGCCTCCAGGGCCAAAATCCGCTCTTCACGCTCCCTCAGGCGCTCCAGCAGGGTAACAACACTCGCCGAGGATGAGGGGTTAGTGGTCAGACACGCCTGGGTC
Source organism: Bryconaethiops microstoma (assembly GCA_037577275.1). Classification (NCBI taxonomy): domain Eukaryota; kingdom Metazoa; phylum Chordata; class Actinopteri; order Characiformes; family Alestidae; genus Bryconaethiops; species Bryconaethiops microstoma. The sequence goes on from JBBJLS010117257.1 coordinate 9,851, forward strand.
TGCCTCTGTAGAGAAGGGACAGAAAGATAAGCATATGAGTAATCAGGTCCCATGTGAAATCATAATTACGAAGCACAAAGTAGTGTGGAAACACAAAGGATATCATATTGCTATTACACACCTAGTCTGATACTTTGTTTTTTTTATTTAACATCTGAAGTGGCTTTGGTATCTTCTCATCATGTTCCATTGTGAAACGGTCCATAATTAAACAGTTACAGTTGTAATGAAGTGTTTATGGCCTAAAAAATATGTTGCATACAGAAAAATAATGAATTATCTACCATCAACCATAGAAAGTATGTGGTGATGTGAGTGTAAAGGTATCAGTGTGTGTGTCTGCATACCTGCTGGTTTCTGAGTAGGCGTAGCTCCTGCTCCAGTCGTGTTCGGAGCTTCAGCTCTAGCCCCTCCCTCTTTTCGCATGTGGCCTGTAGCTGGGCCAGCGCCCCCTGCAGGCGCTCCACTTGCTCCACATACGCGTTCTTCCTCTGGAGCTCCACCTGCAGCTGCCGGCTGTGTGCACGGACTGAACTCAGCTCTCGCTCCAGCACCTCGACCCGCTGCCGCTGAGCCTCCGCTTCACGCTCCATCCGCAATTTATGCAGCTTCTGCTCCTCAACTGAGAGATACATTATGAGAAATTCATTAGAAAATTCAGTAGACAAATCAGAGCATATATGAAACAGCTTTAAAGTTACAGTTTGAAGAAAAATCTAATATACACAACTTTTGCCTTTAAAACGTAGTCCATCAGCCAAAACAGGTTTGGTGTCTGAAGTTTGCTTGTTTACTTTTGCATTAAATGCGCTATATAACCTGTGATAGCCTTGGTTGGGATGTAACTAACAATTAAGTTTATAATAGATCAACTTTGTGTTTATTATTCAATTAATGTGCAAATGTAACTTCTTTTACTCCTCTCATTAAACGTGTGAAACAAGCAATGTGTGAAACAAGCAAGTTCTTCTTTTCAGGTGAAATGAGTCATGTCGCCCCCTACATTTCCTCCAATGTATTACAATCTGTCAGTATGACTAAATTATATAAGCATTACAGATTATTGCAGGGATGTACTTAAGAAGTCAAAGTAATCAATTATTCATTACGTCCCTATAATTGAATACTGAGAGCTCTAAGAAAAGCTAGTGTTTGCCAAAACCTCTCCCCATTGGTTTCCTGCTCAAAGGTGAAGAATTTGGTCTCATAATCACGAATGCCCCATTTACACAAGAGCCCGAGGAATGCAGGAGAGATGGAGGAGGAGAAAAGAGATGAGGCACCCTCCCTCTGACCCACATCCTCAAAGCCTAACATTCCTTCATCTGTTTCCCACCATTAACCCAAATTTCCCCCAATAACCCAAGAGCTGCCACGACACTTATGAAAGACGAGTACTGGAGAACAAAGGCTGTTCTGTTCGCTAAAGATGAGTCCCCAGGGTCGCCGGACAGTGCTGGACTGTACCTCAGGATTCTTTTTTCTGGACAAAAGGTCATGCATCAACCCTCCCTCTGACCACCCTGGCGTACCAAGACACTGTTATATGACTCAAATTCCTGAGTTAAAGAATACAAACACACTTCCTCTTCCAGCAAAGTGACTCAACAGAAAAGCAGCTTTCCACAGAGGTCAGGAATTCTTCCAGACAGTACACAGGTCAGTCCTAAACAGTCCCGTTATCTATGAAATTAATAAAACCATCCTATATAGCCAATAACAGGAACATCAGTAATTTTGAAGCCTAAATTTGATCAGTTCTGTAGTCCATATTTATGGGTATTGAATTATAGTTTAAGGAGAGTGTGAAGCATACAAATGGGTGGGATATTAGCTTTCATTGCTTTTAGCTACATTAACTCCAGTGTTAAAGAACCGAACCTCCGACACCAAACATGTTACTCTGGCCTAAAACTAGTTCATTGTTATTTGTTGTGTTATTAAAAATAAGTTGTAACCCTCGTCCTCATTGGTTTGACAGAATTCACAATTTTGTATCCCTGTTGTGTACATATAACCACTCGGAATCCCCCCCCTACACACAGTGAAGAAATACACTGATGCAATGGCTAATTAAAATAGACGAGACATTCAGTTTCCGAGCAGTAATGTTTTCACTCTGGCTTCCTTCTGCATTTGCCAGTTAGCGGGGAAAACCGCCCTTGAGCATCTGCCAAAGCACTTGTAGCTTCCCAAAATATTTAATTTTGGCCAGAGTGCCCTTTTTTATTCAGTATTTGTTACTTAACCTACCGATATAGGTTTACCCTTGTTTACTGTTATATTAATTATACTCACTTTGCATGAGAAGCTTGGACATGAGGTGCTGGTTTTGGTCGGCAGCTTCAACGTCTTTCGCTGCCTGAGCGCTGGTGTTCTCCAGGCTGTCTGTAAGAGTGAGAAACCAACAGCACACATGAAAACTACTTGCACAAAAAAGGTTTTTTAACTTGTCTTCTGTCTGTGATAACCACACAGCAACTAAGGTGCTCTAAAGGTGATCTAAAGCATTAGATGAACTTAATTTCAATATGTTGCGTGTTTATTCTGATAAATATGTGAATATAAATCAGTGTTTTTCACTCTCAGGCCTGGTGAAGATTTAACACAAATGACCCAACAGCTTATTTACAGTCCTAACGTTGCTGCCGTCTGGAAGCCTGAATTTTGCTGTACGTGGCGATTGGGAAAAACTGTACATTTTATTATTTTAAGGTCTCATGGTGGTGTTATGTGTACCTTTGAGCTCAGCATTGAGTTCATGCAGTCTCTTAACCTCGGCCATCAGCTTGTTCCTCAGCGTCTGCTCCAGAGCCTCTCTCTTCACGCAGCCCTGCATCAGCGTCTCGTAGGCTTCAGATATCCGCTGGATCTCCTGCTCCAACTGTTACCCAGAGAGAGGATCAGAGATGGAGGGTAAATACTGTATCAAACACTGTGAGTGGATTCTCCCCCGACACCTGCATGGGGTTTGGAGAGAAAGGTGTGGGAACAGTCCCACAGAAATGAGACACTGTGATTCAAATGGGGCGAGTTCACACAGGGCAGTGTCTCAATCCTCTGTAATTATCATTCCTTCAGAGTGAGAGAGAGTTGAGCTACACTGACATAACCCTCTCAGAAGTTAAACACATGGCTGTGGAATAGTCTGCCTGTCAGTCAGTCAGTCAGTCCAGCTGGAGTCGTTCTAGTGACCTCATCACTTTGAACACTTAATTTAGTTGTAAAAATGTGATGTATAGATGAACATATGATTAGTAGTAGTTTTAGTATTAGTATTAGTATTGTTGATGTATTTCACTGCGTGTAGTACTTGTATAACTATGCATGTCACAAATAAAGAATCTTGCATCTTAACAGTAAGATTAATAAGTGTGTTACTTTGCTCATTTTAGCATTATTATTATATTACAGATAAACAAATAATAAACAAATCTTTTGTATAGCAATGAGTTAAACCGATTAGCTGGCCTGCTCAGTTTGTCTCCAGATGTGACAGACCGAAAGGTGACGTGACATGATACGAGCGAAGGGTGTGGCTGTGTTTAGTCTCTATTTAACCTTACCTGGGAATAAACCTAATTTCATGTCTAATATTAAGTATTTAACATTGCTCCCCTGGTTTTATTACAAAACGTTTATTTTAAAAAAGCGATAAATAAGCCCTAACCCTGAGCATTTTCAGGACTCCACAAGAGCATTCTAGAATTCTAGTACAGTTTTAAACTAAAAATATTATATTACAAGTGAATGTTTTTTGCTTATTTAACCTGCTCATTATCTGCTTAAGCAAACCTCATCAAGGAATAAACCTAATATCATGTACATACTAAGTATTTTTCTCCTGATTTTTTTTTTAAAGAAAATGTATACTTCAAAACAGCAATAAATAAGCCCCAGCCCTAAAAATTGTCAGGAATCCACAAGAATGGAATCTGCTAGAATTATAGTACAGTTGTAAAATACAAATATTATATTGTAAAATTACTCCTGGGAAATCAATTACATTGCACACGACTTCACACAACGCTTTTTTTTTTTTTTTTTAAGACTGTATCCTGCTTAGCAGCACAGATCGCTGCACTCCTTCACTTCTTGCTGAGTAACAGAGGAAAGCTGTTTATTCAGAGTCTCAGTGTAATTCTACATGAGTGGTCCGATGGAGTTACGCAATTAAAGCAGGAAAACCTTTACCTTCTGAATCCTGGTGGCCTTCTCCACATGACCCTCCAGCTCCTGCCTCAGCCTCTCATTCTCCTTCATTAGGAGCTCCATCTGGTTGCAGCCTAGCTTTAAGGCCTCCCTGCCTGCAGGAGGCGCGCTCGAGAACACATGGCGTGCTTCAGGTGACAGCACAGGTGGAACAAACCTAAATGGAAAGATTCATTATTAAATGGACCCGTCAAAACATGTCCCAAGGAATTCACTCATTCATTCCAACGAGCCGCCCATTAATTAGTCACCATGAGGCACGACGTCAAAGCATGAGTGAACTGATGACTGAACAGTCTAACTATTTCAAACTCTAAAGCTTACGTAGGGCTGGGCAATATGATATATATCATTATTAATGTGGTATATGACGTCACAATATGTAACTGAGCATATTGTGGATCAGTACTCGAGGAAAACAGAGGAACTCAATGTTCCACTACAAAAAGAGTATAACTATGTTTAATTTGATTAACTTCAACACACTTTGTATTTAGGTTTTGATAACTTTCCTATATGGAACCCACTGGATATTTTAATCATGAAATGTCATGTCTCGTATCATTCTATTATATTTTGTCCATATCTCCCACCCTTCAATGAAAAAGCATATTTACACAATTAGACTGGTAATGGATTATTACGTGTAAACAAAGATAAACATGAGATAACTGTCATACAGTGACAGAAACGACTTCTGTTTGAGACGAATTAGTGAGGAGGTGAGAATACATAATACAGGTGACATTATGTGGCATACATAATGTCACCTTGTATGTCCATTTTAGTTGTTTTTTTTGTTTTTTTAAACTTTTGTATCTTTTGATATTGCCAGCTCCCTTTACACTGTGCACAAAGTTCACAACGAACAGACCAATAATAACATTTTAAAATTAATAAATGAATATCTAATAAAATGTTGCTAAGAAGGTTTTCACTTGTAAGGTATTTGTGTTTACTATTACCTTGTAAAACTCACCATGTTGGAGATATAAAGTTTGACAATTTTTCCACTATTAAGGGAAATCGGTACAGCAAAGATATGAAATCATGATACTTGAACATTGAATTTGTCTAAACATTCTACCTAAAACTTGTTTACCAATTTCCTGTAAGACTTATCATTTAGAGATACAGAATTTTTGACAGCACTTAGACTGTTAAGGGAGATCAATACAGCAAAAATACAAACTTGACATTTTCAGAACACAACACAGAATTTGTCTAAACATACCTCAAAACTGTGTAAAACGTTATTTAATTTTATACATTAAATATAACCAAACAAGATTAATTATGCCTTCATTTTCCTTACTTTAACCTTTAATTGCTTGATTGATCATTCGAATTAATCATGCAGTTGTTCTGCATTGCTCAGAAAAGTGTAGTTCAGGTGCTAAAACTAATGAAGAACTAGGGAGAACAAACAGGAGAAGGGAAAATGTTGTGAATTAGATGATCCACATATCCTGTACCTGTTGTGTTGACTGTGGAAAGGTGGTGGAGGTGCAGTGTAGAAAGGCTCGTACTCCTCAGTGGGGCTCAGCATTGTTGCCTGGGACTGAAGGGGATATGGGTATTCAAGCCAAGGACCATGTTTGTCCTTGGCCCCCTGCACCAATTGCTGGTGCTGGTTGGTGTGGCAGCCAGATATCTGGGGGAAGCTCCCGGAGGAGCTGATGGAGGCTGGGAGGGCACCTGAAGCTTTACGCAGGAGCGACAGTTGCATTAACCGTTCGCTGAGTGACCTGGCATGGCCACGTTTCCCGTCCCACCTCTCGTCTTCATAGATCTGCATGGCACCCGGGTCGTAGTCCTTGCTAGGCTGTCCACTGTGGTACCATTGGGATGCCAAATACTGCGAGTGCGCCTTGGCTTGCTCATAAGTGGGCAGCTGCTCATAGCAGTGGGGAAAGAGCTGGTAGCTTTCTGAGTGCAGGAAATCCCCCTGGTGCTCCTGGCCCTGGGGCTCCTGTCTTGCAGAAAGCTTCGGAGACTGAGGTTCCTCCTGGGAGAGGCTTTCAGAAGAAGACTGACAAGATCCAGCACCTCCACTGCCACCTCCTCCTCGCCGCAAGGCCTGCTGCTGGATGGCCAGGAGGGTTCGAGTGTCCGTGGGGTTTCCATAACGAAGCTGCTCCTGGATTAATCGGTGCAGGACTGTGCCTGAAGCCTCTTCCATTCTCATTTTATTATATGAAGGTATGCACTAGGTGGAGAAGACCTGAATGGAGATCAACAGACAACAGTCAAACACTATAATCACACTGCACACATGTAATGAACAGTTTTAAGCGAAAAACAATGCAAGATGACTGATGTAAACATACTTATCCAGCTATACAGACAGTAAACAGACAACAGAAAGCTTCTATGCAACTACAAAGGTCTTCATAATCAATTAATATGATCAATTTTTAGGTAGAATTACTTGCTTTGGTAGAATAAGACAACGTCAAGCTTGTGATGACAAATTGGTCACTCTTTGGTAGAATCTGACTCGATAAATCAATAAGAGAAAGATTTTTAAATACAATTTTAACTATTCTGTTCCACCTTAAATTCTACAGCAGGTCCATTATAGCCAGAATTGCCAATTAAACTAAAGTCGAAAAAACCTGACAAAAGTTAGTCCCTCCTAAACTATTTATTTTCTACAGATTCTTGATATTAATCTAAACTCAAACCTCTTGTACTTGGAGCCAGAATATCTGATTTAATCCTGTTTTAAACATAAGAAATACAGACAGACATCACTTTACCAGTCTATCAGACGAGAACTCGCCATTAAAGTGATTTTATTTTGAAAAAGCCATAACCTACCTGGCTTACCCTTTCTCTTCAGCTAGAAACTGTTGCTCTCCGTGTGTTTGGGCCTGAGCCGTGCAGGTCCTGGTTGTAAATGTTTGTTTATTTCATTTTCTCCTCTCTGTAGAGCCCGTCCTGCTCCACAGCTCCAGCTCGACTGAGAGCTGCACTGGTGAATCGTTTCCTTTTGAACCGCTTCATTTCAGCGAATCGGTTGAAATGCGTCACTTGTCCAAACGAACTGAGAAAAAAGTTCGTAGCCCTTTTTGTGGCATTTGCGAAATGTTTACGAATATTTTGTTGTCTGAATATTGTTAATATAACTCAAATAACAACATAATTGTATGTGAAGGTGAAGGAAAAATACACAGCAGTTGATTAGTGACTGAATGTCGTTGATTCATGGAATCGTAAACCGAATCGACACCCCACATCCTCGCACGCGGCTGAGTCTGGAATGTTTGGAATGGAATTTACGCCCCCCCCCCGAGATCAAAGGGGGAGGGGAGGGGGGGAGGGGGAGGGGTTACCACAGTTCACCAGCATTTCCCTTTTTTTCACTAATTACTCCACTTACCTTACTTTTTTACTTTACATTTAATTACTTTACATTTACTTACAACAAAAAGTTTATCTTCTTTAAAATAGAAATAATCGTGCTACTGTTCTTTTTAAGTGTTGTTTTGTTTAATTGTTTATTTTCTTACTATTTTCCTGTAAGTGAATAATTACGTTTTTCCTCATTACTGTTGATTGACAAAAAGTTTTCCTGGATAATAATAATAATAATAATAATAATAATAATAATAATAATAATAATAATAATAATGATGGTGACTATTATTCTTACTCATTTTACAGTGTACATGTGTAAAATATTTACCTGTAGTTTACCTGCCACCTTGTTACTATTATTGCCATTATTCCAACTACTTCTTCATATTATCATATCATTCTTTCTACTCATTTCTAGTCGTAATATTAATAATCTTGTCTCAGTTGGCAGGTAAATAATACACATGTACAGTTTGTATGTATATATGTATGTCAGTCTAGTTATGTCTACCTATGTATTAAAGTCACTTGTGTATTATGGTTTAGTTCCCTTTGCGCAGCGAGAGAGAGAGAGAGAGAGAGAGAGAGAGAGAGAAAGAGAGAGAAAGAGAGAGAGAGAGAGAGGGAGAGAGAGAGAGAGTGTGTGTGTGTGTGTGTGTGTGTGTGTGTGTGTGTGTGTGTGTGTGTGTGTGTGTG
>JBBJLS010117284.1:0-18120 GCA_037577275.1 Bryconaethiops microstoma
CTGTGTGTGTGTCTGTGTGTGTGTCTGTGTGTGTGTCTGTGTGTGTGTCTGTGTGTGTGTCTGTGTGTGTGTCTGTCTGTGTGTGTGTCTGTCTGTGTGTGTCTGTCTGTTTGTGTGTCTGTCTGTGTGTGTGTGTGTGTGCATGCATGGACTGTAAAATGCAGCCCAGTTATATAGATTTTGGAATAGTAATGTTGACTTTATAATCTTCTACAAGAATAGTACTCAATAAGCAGATATGTCATTTTTGGACATTTATAAAACCTTGACAAACTTTCATATGTAAAATTAAAAAGAAAAAAAATTACTGTAACTTTCTGCATCCTACTACTGATTAAACAGTTTTTCTATTTTAATCATGTATAGTCACAAATAATCTAATTAAATTGAAACACCAGTGATGTGTGTGCATGTATGTACTTTTTGTGTGTGTCTTTTTTGTGTGTGCACTTGACGTGTTGTTTGTTTGTGAAGCACTAATGGTACGTTTTGGGTTTATTTTTTTAGATGTGCAGGTATTGTTGATGACGGACATCCTGGTGTTTTTGCAGGAAAAAGACCAGAAATATTTTTTCCCCTGTCTGGTGAGTCATGTACCATGTTCAATGGCATCATGGTTTGTTAAGGTTTATATATATTTATACAACTGATGAATCAAAAGCGTTGTTCCAATACACATACTACTCACACACACACCAGTGGAAGCTGCTGCTACTGTTTCCAGACTCTAACTGAACCCAGTGCTGCTAACTATAGACTCTGCTGGTGGTCAGTTGTTATATTTGTGTACTTCTGCCCCTTGTATGTTGTTAGTGGTTTCCATAGTGATATTCTGTTATCCTCTTTTATCCTATTCCGGTGTGGAAACAGGACAAACTTTTGAATCTTGGTTCCTCCTGAGGTTTCTACCTTCAGATTTAGGGAGTTTTACCTTTCCTTTAATTCTGTAAAACTGCTTTGCAAGAACATCAAACGTAAAAACCTAAATAAATACATCTTGACAACACACACCGAAAGCACACTGAACAAGAAAAAGTCTTCTTTATTAAATTTTTCTATTTCTCTCTTTCTTTTTGAAGGACAAGCCTTCAGTCTTGTCTCTGCAGAACCTGATAGTCAGAGATATAGCCAATCAGGAGCGGGGAATGTTCCTCATCAGTGACTCCAATCCTCTAGAGCCTCCGGAGATGTACGAGCTGCACGCTGCTTCCAAGGATGACCGGAACACCTGGATGAAAATCATTCAGGAGGCAGTGAGACAGTGAGTGGACCCTTGCTACCCAGTCCCACCACTAGGGCTGAATAGTATTGTCAGGAAAATACAAAATTATTTATTGTATTTTCATACTATTTATTATTATTAAACATCATATGTTACTATCTACTGCTATTTTCTAATACTCAATTTTAAAATAGAATATAATTGTATAGTATATAATGTATTTTATAGGCTTTTTCTGGATGACTAAAACGTATTCTGGTGTAACATACAAGGTTATTAATAATCAAGAACATAAAAAAGCAAATAAATGAAATAGTCTCAATCTACATTTCTAAATCTAACAATAAACATGCAACCAGAGGAATGGGAACAAGAAGTTGATCGAATCTCCTCATTCTGGAAAGATTTCCTCAAACCCATTGCCTTTTCTTAAACCGTCTCTAAACTCTTTTAACTGTCCTGCCATTTCTGCTGTTACAAGCGAATGGCTAGACTCTGCCCATCTACCGAGTAAAAGGCAAGCGTTGCCATCTAGGGAACCAGAGCAGGAATTGTTCAGAGCTTAAGCCTTTGGTTCTAATGCCCGATTTGTATTTCTGTTTATTCTATTGTATCGGTATTCAAATACTGTTGAATTTTAATCATTTCTGTCATCATTAGTTCCAGCCTATTATTACACAGCTAAAAAATGTTATCACAAGTGATACAAAAAACACACTAGAAAGATCCAGTTACATGCTGTTCTATTTTACTGTGGCAAATATGGACATGCACACACTATTCTGGGGGCAGAGTTTAAAAATGAAAACCTGTGAGATGTTGGGTAAGACTGATACTCACCCAGCGGTTTTCCTTCTTTTTCTCTCACAGGTGTCCCTCTAGGGAAGATTTCCCCCTCATTGAGACAGAAGACAAAGCTCTTCTGCGTAGAATCAGAGGTCAGTACCAGGACAAAACCACATTCTGTTCACATACCACTGTTCTAATCTAGTGGTAAATATTTGTGGTTAGATGGATTGTCTATAAATTTACGCCTATGTGTTTCTCTCTCTCTCTCTCTCTCCCTGTCTCCCTGTCTATTCTCTTTCTACGTCTCTCTCTCTCAGCTGACATTCAGCAGAAGGACCGTGAAGTGCTGGAGCTGCTACAGGAGCGTGTGACCCTCTTCTCTGACTTAGCAGAGGTCACTAGAGGTCAAGAGGTCACCCTCCCCAACAACTGCCGAAACATGTTCCGAGCAGATACACCTTACGCTCCCCAAGCTGAAAGATTACTGAATAATGCCATCTCTGAAGGTAAGACCAAACGCAATAGAATACAGAACGTAATATTATGACAATTTCTCATTTTAAAGGTATAGTCTGGGTAAAAGTCAAATTTATGCGTTAATGCCTCCCGGACATGTTCAGTATCTGCAGTTTCTTTAGTTTTGCACTGGAGCTGAAAGGCTAATGTAGCAAACAAGTAATGGAGGCTTATAAACACCTGCACTAGCCACCATTGCAAAACTTGCGTTTGAGTTTTACAGATTTGATTGTGTGGTTTATGACACTGTATGGTCTGTTCGTGAAGGGCCAGTGTCCAGCATAGTTTAGTGGTTCTTCTCTTTATACCTTCTACAGACTGAGATTTCAGCACTCTTATGAGACCATTACAAATCACACTGTGTGATATGGATCTTGTAAACTTGTACGATGATGTGTATGAAGGTGTGTAGATGTACGATGGTGTGTGTGAAGGTATGCAAATGTGTGAAAGTGTGTAGATGTACAATTGTGTGTTTGATGGTGTGTAGATGTATGATTGTGTGTGGGATGGTGTGTAGATGTGCGATGGTGTGTTTGATGGTGTGTAGATGTACGATTGTGTGTGTGAAGGTGTGTAGATGTACGATGATGTATGAAGGTGTGTAGATGTGTGAAGGTGCGTAGATGTACGATGGTGTGTAGATGTATGGTGGTGTGTGATGTTGTGTAGTTGTATGATGGTGTATATGAAGAATATAATCAGAGGCTGTGTTTGGTCACCATGATGACGCCTGTCTTTGAACCACACTCGCAGTACGATGCAGAACCACCGTTTAGGAGCGCCACGACCAAAGAAATCACCATGATTGTTTTATGATTGTCATCTTTCATCTGGGACAGCACAAAACTGTACAAAGTATTTCAAACATTAAAAACGCTCACTAAGCCTGGCGATTTAAGAGATGAACCGAATGTGTTGGAGTAGAAAAATCACCAAACTGTCCTAGTTGGCGTCACTGCTGTATGGCATATTGGTGTCTTTTAAAAATGTAAAAAAAAATATCAAACTTTGCTAAAATCAGAAGTATCAGGCATCTTAAGCTATCTTGAATCTCTTACGTGTTTCCCTGTTCCTGAAATTAGTGGACAGATTGAGTGAGCTTCTCCTGGGATCCAGCCTCGAGCTTCCTCATTCCTGCAGTTCCAGCAACGTCCAGAATCATACAGAGGCGCCAGTGAGCAGTAAGTGTTGAACCTTCCCAATTCCTGTCTTAAAAAAAACAGATTAACTCATGTTTCCACAACTTTGCTTTTCTCCTAAAAATAGATGGAGAGACGGTATCGGTTAATGGAACTGATGATGGGAACAGTCCGACACAAAAAGTAAGAGGTTTATTTTAGTTTACAAATCTACAGTCACTTCTAGACTAAAGAGAATTATCCAGAATTCACATTGTGTAAGTTGGATCAATGCTAGAAAGACCCAGATGAAAAAAATCTTTTTTTAATTCTAAACAATAATTCTTTCTGCAGGACAAAAACGGGAACCAACTGCAGGACAGGACTCCCAATGAGGTGCACATCAGTTAACAGAACATTGTTTTCTAAAAATACACTTTAGTCAAGTGGTAAATTCAAACCTCACACTCTAAACCCTTGCGTTTGTGTTTTAGGAGGTATGCCAAAGACTTGTCAACCTCAGCACTCATCTCCATGCACTACAGGTCAGTCTCCGAGATTCTCTGTGTTTTTTTTCTTTCTCACCTTCACTCTCTTGCTCTTTCTACCTGTGAATAAAAAGCGAGTTAGATTATATTGTCCATAAGCCTTGGGTGTTAAAATAGAGCTCTTTACAAAGAGTAAGTGTTACTGGTAGTAAGAATGAGAAATAATGTTCTAACAACTTCCAACAACTTTTTGTAGGCAAACAGGGTAACACTAAAACACTGTACACAAACGTTTTCTAAGAGCAAATAAGTAAACATCCTCTACAGAGAACACACCTCTGGATATGTTCATGCAAAGTTATTATTTATTGGCTCAATGTATTGTAAGGTCTGTGTAAAAGTTATGGAACATTTATGGCACAATATGTTAAATTATGTGTGGCAAATAAACAGAAACAATGCACTAAAGTTTCCTGCAAAAGGCCATATTTAGGCGTGCCCCTACAGAGGATGTGTTATGTTTTTAAGTATGTTACTGTTGGTGTTCATGTACTTTTGGGGTGCAGGCTTTTGTATATGACAGTATGCAGTGAAGCAAAAATTCATTTTTTTCACTTTTTAGCCTTGTGTGTCCTCAATTTCAGTTTTGGCTTTAGCCAAAAATGTGCAAATTGATTTTTAAGTGCTGTATTTTTTCTGTCCATCTATCTAGGCTGCTGTAATCAGGCAGGACTCCATCCTAGAGCTGTGTCTGCGGGACTGCTCCACGCCCTGCTCGGCTCCACCAACCCCGACCTCTGTCCCTCTGGGCCCTTCCCCGGTCCGGCTGAGCCGCTCTCTGTCCCGGGATGCCCTTCTGGAGGGCATGAGTGGTGGAGCAGGGGAGTATGTCCTGCTGCAGCGTCAGTTCTCCCTGCTGCAGGAGGAAGTGGGGCGACTGCGCCCCCTGGAGAGCCGACTGAGGGACAGTGAGAAGGCACGCACACAGCTGGAGACGCAGCTCAGAGAACAGCAGGCCACACGCAGTGATAGCACACAGGACAGCACAGATACAACAATCACGCAGCAGGTGAGGTTAAATGTGTATTTGTTCTGATAACTGTTAATTAATGCTGGGCAACAAAGGTTTGAATCGCATGGTTTTCTGCAACGAATCGCGATTAATCGCATTGTTATACGCTAAAATAATAATGAATTCAAAATAGTGTTTTGCGCGCTTTTATTTTTATAGTACTGCTATATGAACAAAAGTGCAATAACATTTGGTTTGCAGACACATTAAACAAAAAAGGAGCTTTTTAGCAGCAGTGTTCCCTTTAACACAGTTACACAGCTGCAGGTAAAATATTTCCTGTAAAACTTCAACATTAATGTGATTAAATCAAATATAACCGAAACTGTTTGGCCCTGCAGAGCAGTCACGTTTTATCTCACGCATTCACGTTTGTTATAGATAAACAAGTTCCCCTCAGAGTCCAGAGCATTATAGCAGCTGCAAAGGGGGACCAACTCAACTCCATATGAAAGTCTATGTGTCTGAATGCAGTGTCATAGTAAATAAGTCATTTTAAAAAGGCAGTAACGCGCGATTAAATTAAGTAAATAATACGTTAATACGATAATAATGTGTAAACTTGCCCAGCCCTACTGTTAATATTGGCTGATGTTTATATGGTCGAAAATTAAAGCAAGCCAAAATTCAAACTTGCATCAGATCATTTGACAAGAAATGACGTAATTTCTTCCGCTTCATCCAAGACTCCGGCTCCGAGAAGAGGAAGTGATGGAGGTCAAGGCCCGCTCGCCCCCTTAGCCTGCCAGGAAGCTGTAGACCAGCTCGATGGCGTTCAGGAGGGCAGCGAGGAAGAGGATTCTGAAGAAGAGGAAGAGGTTCGGATTTCCCCGCGCTCAGACAGCCCCAGAGGTGAGGTCCAGAGGCCGGTCAAGGATTACGCCATAAAAGTTAAAAAACAAACAGCTATTGTATTAAAATTCTTTCCCTTCTCCCATTTACTCTCTTCACCCTTTCATCCCTTTCCTATCACCTGCTCTCTATCTCTCGGGCGTGTTTGAGTGCAATATCCTGCCTGTCTGCCCTCTGTTTACTCTATGGGTGGGTTTTCCCTGCTCTCTGGCAATATTTAACCTCCTCTCTCTCTCTGTGATCTGCCCTTTGAAGACTGACAGCACACACAGCAGCATCATATCTTAAACACCCCACACACACATCTTAAAAGTCTCTTCTCATGTTTTGTTCATGCTTTTAAAGGCTTGTCTTTTATTCAGTGATTAATCTCATAACTTTTTGAGCAGTTAATGCCATAAAGGTTGTGATGACTACACTGAAACTAAAGCTTGTGCATCAATCGGTAGTGATGTTAACAGGTAAAATGTACACAAAATAAAAAATGTGCTTTTGCTTCCCACAAGACACATTAGAGGCCATTTTCAAGAATGCCATTCTATTATAAGCAGAAAGACTACTTAGACCTGGAATTCCTTATATGGCCATGTTCCTGACTACAAAGTGATGACACAACTTTGCTTTGGGTTTCGTAAGTCACGAGGGTGAGGTTTTCAAATGTGGAACCACATACCGACTCTTAGAGTTAATTATTTCTCACCTGTAGCTCATTACAAAAAGCAGAAAGCGGTCTTCTTAACTTTAAATTAATAAATTGACGCATAAAATAACTTGAAATCAGTGCCAAATACTGAGCACAGATGAGGTATTATTTACATGTCTGCCACGTTTTTGACCTTGTTTAACAATCAAGAAAGGAAATACTTTGAATGTAAATGTTAACATGATCGTGTGTCGATTGCGTAACTAATCAGGTACATAAATGTGTAATCATATATCAGATATAAAGCAGGATGTCTAATAACTAGTTTTCTGCAGGTTAAACGGTCTCTTCCCGTCCGCAGATAAGTTTTACCAGGTGCAACATCACTACTTGTGTCCCTTATGTCACTACTAATGCATTAATGTTATCATGTGCAGTATCACTACTACAATAACAGACTCCGTATAGAGAACAACTCCATATCAATATTTGTGTTTATTAGTAAACTACTGAATTTATTTATCTATAATATTTATAGTACTGTGCAAAAGTCTTAGGCGCCTGTGCAAATTGTTTGAAGACATTTATATCAGCAGTGCGCTTCTTTCTGCTAGCAAAAACACTGAATATTAGAATAAATGCAAACAAACAAGAAAGCAGTCCAAAGTATCAAGATTTCTTTTTTTCTAAAAAGTAGTCAATATTTTATGAGCTGGTTAGAAGAACACAGGTTTGGATCCAGATTTCTGCTCAGTGCCTCCAGTCATTGGCTGAAATAATAAAATTCCATAATCAACACACTTAATCTAATGTAATCTAGTAAATAGAGCCAAACCAGGTATTTGATGGAGCTGCAAGTAAAACTGGGCTTCCATGAGGAAAGAAGTCTACAAATAGTTATGTGAACACTTTGCCATACATAAAACCACCATTTACTGTGTTTGTATTTGTTGTAATGTTAGTGTTTTAACACTAATTTAACACCACTGCCCAGTAGTAAACAGCTTTTAAGCATAATTTTCTCAGGTGCCTAAGACTTTCGCACAGTACTGTACCTACACATTTTACAAAACGAGTCTCGATATTTCCTAGGTTCTATATATTGCACTTATATTATTTATTTAGAGCGTCAAACCACTCATGCTTTATTTAAGACCAAAAAAGGAGACCTGAGGTGCATTTTAGTCCTTCAAGTTACAAATAACATGAATGCACCTTTAATGTTACTGTATTTTCATAGGTTGACTGTATATTTAGGTATAACTGCTGCTACACATGTAAAGCACACAATAACACTCCAGTGTTGTATTGGTTCTGCACTTGACAGTCGATGCAACATTTGGACATTCCAATTTTTTAGATGAAAAAATAGCCTTGTACTAAAGTGCTTTTTTTTTTTTACTTCTAGTACACAATTTATATTTAATTTATTTATACAGGTGGATTATGTGCATCTTACTATGTAAAGTGCATAGGGATACAGACGAGACGTAGTTTTGAAAGTCTACTTTCTGCTTTAACTGCACTGGATTGAAGTTCAATTACATCTACAAACTGAAGCTACCTAAGATGTACCACTGAGGGCACCATTTACATTTCACTTTGGATAATTTAGCAGACACTTTTATCCAAAGCGACTTACATTCCCTGACTACAGGGAGCAACTTGGGGTTAAGGGTCTTGCTCAGGAACCCAGTGGTGGTATTCTGAAGGTAGAATTCGAACCCATGACCTCTTGCTCCAGAGGCAGGTATCCTACCCACTAGGCCACCACCACACTAGTGACCATGTTTGTACCCTGAAAGGTTCTGTTTTTGAAGTGTACCTTATTAACAAGCACAAGAATGAGTTCAGATATCCAGAAAGTGAACAGCCAAATCCATCCCTACGTCACTTCGGGGGAAGAATCCTCCTAAGCTGATTTCAGGCAGGTCTCGGCAGAACAAAAGAAGCTCTGTGCTGATAAAAGCAGCAGCACATGTAATTTCCATCTTTGTGAAATTTGAGGGAAATGGCCTTGCTCTTCCTTTATCCCTCAGGAACAATTTACATGTCGGGTGGGGGTGTGGAGACACATCCACAGCCCCGGAGTAAAATTCTCTGAACTGGAATTCCAAGAAAGGAGAAAGGGCACAGATCTCAATTACCATCTGAAGTAAAAAATTCGCTGGAAAGGCAGCATGGGGGTTTTGGTGCAAGGAGACGAGGCCCTTGGAGGTCCCGAGACGTGCCGAGGCTGAAATGGGCAGCTTGCCAGTTCAATTTATCTCAGTGTGGCCAGGGCATGAAGCCAGGCCAGCGCCACGAGGAGCTTTATTGGCACACCGCTTCAGGATGTTCTCCATCTCCTGCCCGCTCGATAACAGATTCATTTCAGAGTGCAGGGGGGTCACAGAGGCTCTCTCAGGATTGAGTGGAGCTAAACCATCCACATACAGTAGCAAGATATGAGGATTAAAAGGTCAAAATGATGGTCTTTGCCACTTTACTTTCTCTAAACCGATCACACACCTTCAGTCCATCACCATTCCCTTCTTCCCCAATCTCGCTGATGACTGACTGAAATGCTCTAGAGTCTTAATCCGACTAAAGAGGAAAGTATATGTGGGGTAGAATAATAGATCTGTCCATGCTGCACCCATAATCGCTACCCAGTTATTTTATAAGTTGGACAAATATTACAGAACGACTGCAAAAATCCCATTCAAACAAATGAGAAATCAGATTTTGTCCAACTACCACCAGTTATAGTAAATTATTATTTACATTATTTATTTTGCATGTTTGTTGTTCTGTAATATCTTGCATTAAAGAGCATTCAGGCCTGATTGAATTATCCAAATGTACAGAGAAATCTGTCTCCCTCCATTAGTCTCAATGAGCAGCTTTATATTGCTGAGCTGGAGGCAATAACTAGTGCTTTCTTCATAATTTAGTCTATATACAGCAATTTGAAGGAGAAACATGTTGGTAGATCCCTTACAGTAAGTTCACTTACACAGTTTATAACATTTTTCTTTTGACTTCTTATGCAATAAATTTGTTTTTGTAAATTCTGCTGTTGTGGGTTTCCTCTCACTCGATGCATAAACAAATAGCTCCTATATTCACAATATAGTTTAGACTGCTGAACACAGCTTTATAATGATCTGCATTTTTCCTTTTATCATTCAAACTGTAAAGGAACTTCTGAGCAGAATCACTGAGAAAGTATATTTTAATCAATTTTAATACATTTTAGCTAATCGGTTTAAATCAAGCAATCATGGCAGCCCTACTTTTCTGAACAGTGATGAAAAAAGACCTTTAAAAACAGGTTTATCAAGGTCAATTTTGTTGGTAGTAGTAATTTTTCAAGATCCAGTCCTTCACATTTTGAAGCCATTTGCAAAAGTCAGCAATCCAACAAACGGTGAGATTTGCACATGCAAAAAGTCCCCAAAAGGCCCCAGTAAAAAAAAACAAAACGACGTAAAGGCCTGCCGTCCAATAAGTGTTGATCTGTGCTCCATTAAAATAGGGGCATTAAGTGGTGATACAGACCAGATATTTTAAATACACACAATAGGCCCAGAAAACAACAAATGAGTGAGGGAGAGCCAAAGAGAGCAGTGTGTGTTAAAAATCATAAACCGACAGCCAGGAATCCAGGCTAATCTGGACTGCTGTGTGTATGTAAAGCCCCCCGCTGAGATAGACTCAAGCTCTGCCCAATTCAAAGCATTCAAGTTTACAATTAGAGAGACACACTTGATTCTACTCCAGGTTCCTCCTGGAAGCGGCTGGAATGAGAAGTGGAGCTGGAATGAAAGCCGTAGGGCAATTCCCTCGTTTCTACGGCAGGCGAAGGCTCTTTGTCTGCAGGCCGCTGGAACCGCCATGGCTGGTTTCCTGTAGGCCGTGGGCTGGCATGGCAGGCTGAGCTCACACATGCCCACTGGGTCAAAGAGCAGAGAAGCCTGCCAGGCCAATGGCTGGGGACGGATCAGTGTTTCAGCGAAGGAGAGAGGGTCAAGGGGGGGGTTGGGGGGCAGGAAAACATAGGAAGCATCTGCTATAGAGCAGTAGGTTAAGACCATGGGAAAGAGGCCTAGCGAATTTACGATCCCCCCTTAAAAGCCCCCGCGCCAAGCTAGAGTTTACATTACGACATAGTTAACTTGGTACAGAACTGTGCTACCACAGCAGTTAGTAGTTACTGCCAATATTTATACACAAAACTTTAGTATATTACTACTTCAAAATACCTATTTATAATGGTTTAAGAGTAGTTTATTAAGACATTATAAATGAGCAGTTCTAACATGTAAATAACAAGGAAAACAGTGACCGGTAGCTTGTCAAATTGTAAGTTGTTATCGATCTTGCTTTCAATCTCCTTAGTCAACATCACAGGCATTAGCTTCATCCAAGTCATATTCAGATATACCAGCTAACCATTTATACTTAAGTGAATTTATTACTAAATGCATTTATTAATAAGTTGTACCTATTTGTTTAAACTCCTTTCTGCAGGGCTCCTAGTGGCCATTGTGCAAGGGTATGAAAATTGACTTCATTTATTTTTAATATAATCAAATCCTTCTTTTATTAAAATTGTCTACATTTTTTTTTATTTAATTTAAAAAAATTCTAGCATGAACTCATGTGCTTAGATCCAAAGTTGCCAGAAGGATCAGAAATACTTTCAGACAATAATAATAAATAATAATAATAATAATAATAATAATATTAATAATAATAGTAGTAGTAGTAGTAGTAGTAGCAGTAGCAGTAGTAGAAAAAGTGTGAGAATTGGAGGCTTGTCTTTATTAAATAAAATTTAAAGCTAAGAAAGGAAAAAAACAAACAAACCCGGGACCCTGATTCTTGAACCCATTTAACTGTTTATTATAATTATTTTCTGAACAGTTCTCCAAATAAGAGGATTCTGTTACTGACACAAGTCAATACTATAATCATTATAAATTAATTATATCATTCCAAAATCAAGGCAACTGAAGCATCAGCTTCAAATCGAAGAATGACGGTCCACAGTAAATAGACTATAGCTGTGTAGCAACTAAATTTAATGTGTGTGACACTACAAACAACGCAGTCTGACAATAGTACATATTACCAGTTCAATCATGTTGAACTAGAGGGGAAATGGGTAGTATAATCAACTTAACAAATAAAACAGAGCTTTTTAACCCAGCTAGTTGATGCCCCTGGTCCTATTAAGCATAAGGCAACAAATTTTTCCATAATCAAAATATAGTGTGCACCAAAAAGCAGGAAAACTAAAGCAAATCAAGGTCTTGTTTCACCTTCTCCTCCCACCACTCCTATTATGAAGTGAAACCACCCCACTATCTTAGATGCTCGAACTCAGTCAGAAATAAGGTGGTGTGAATCATAACAAATTATGATTTTCTATTCAAAAGTTCAAGAGTTCAATTTGTCACATGCAGCCCTACTTAGTTCAAACTTTAGTGAAATGCTTTTCCGGCAATCTAAATTAATCTAAGTTCCACTGACTTTATGGGTCGGTTTCCCAGACAGGAATTAATTAAGCCTAGTCTTGGACAATCTTTTCCTTTTCAATGGAAACTCTCTATTCACAGTACTACGTAATCCAGGACTAGGCTTACTTCCCTGTCTGGGAAACCAATCCTAATATGTTCTCGAGAAATCTATGCTGATATTAAGGCACATTAACTTCCATTATACACCCCCTAGTTTGTAAACCAGCCTTCAGGCCAATCTAGTAACAAAACAGAACGGCTGTATAGTGTGTTTACCAACTCACAGTTTGACCTGAAAAAACTTTCAGCCACATGATTCAAATTCAGATTTGCTCAGGAGGAAATCAACAGATGCGTAGAAAGGCTTTGCTTGTAAATCGAGATCAGGAGATAAGAGTTCAGTAAGATACGCCTTTCAGCACAGAGCGTACTGACATACATTAAGATGCAGAAATACCACCCAAGGCTTGCAAGAGTACTTTGTTCCTACTAATTGAAGCCCAAAGTTTGGACTGTAATGATACGGAGGCCAGAACACCTGGCAGGCTTCAGAAACAAAGTTGGGTGGGATTGTTTTGCACAAGCATCAATACATGCCTGTATTTGCAACAGGCCCACATCATACACAGACATTCAAATAGGCACCTGACAACATACATGCATGTATGTTATAGTAACAACGTGTAAACTAGGGGGCTAAATTTGCGAAATGTCCCAAACCAGAATATGCAGAAAACAAAAGGAAATGTAGAACGCTCTCACACTTAAAATGGAAATCATATGAGAATACTTTTACTAAGAAATTTCATCTGATAATTAATTGCTATATAAATTATTTTGAGTGTAACAATGCATCGGAATTTCATGATATGCCGATGCAAAAATGCTTTATATCAAATCTAATCATTTTTTGATGTGTTCTATGAGTGCCAATTAATAGCGTAGTCCAGAACGTTCATGTCATACATGGAAAATAAGCTATAAAAAGTTTTTCATATCACAGTTTTTGCGATGTCACAAAAACACATTTAAATATATTTCCTTATTCTGGCTGCAGCCCATTCATGCACTGATTCGCCAGCACCTTTAAATGTTAAAAATTTTACTTTTGCTGGATTACATGAAGACCTTGATTCATCAGAACATCCAGTAACTCACCTGGAGCTGTGATGGGTCGCCCTGTCAGAAACACTGTGATAGGTTAGAGGTTCATTTGCATATTGCAGCCTTTTGCAATATCAGTATTGCAGAGGAAGACATCATGATATCGATTAACGGATGATATATTGTGCAGTCTTTAGTGTACACCCCAAAACCAAACATACATGCAAATGTGAACACCACCCCCCACCCCCCCGAAGAAGGAGAAGTGGAGGCTATAAATGAACGGCCATTACCGAGACTGGGTGATTCAGGGGCCTGCATCTCTCTGCCGTCAAGCCTTCAGACAGTCTGTAATCTCGCTGTCTGCTGATCACACCTGATAAAGCACAGCTAAGGCAAATCAACTGCCCCGCACTCCGCACTGCACGGCTATTTTGGGCGCACAGATATTGTGTGTAAAACAAATTCATAACGCTGGTCCTGCCATGAGAATGACAGACACTGGAGATCTGCTCAGGATTCACAAGTGCAATGCTAATGAGCTTCCTCTTCCCATCACCTCTAACTTTCCTCAAAGCGTGTGGCTGCCGCTGCAGTGTTTCTGTCCTTTTATTGTCTCAGCCCGGTGATTAGCCCAGTAAGGGAGCCTCTGGCAGACCCCAGTCTTACAGCCTCACAGATCCCTCTCCAGCCTTAACCCTCATTACTGTGTGCTACAATCGCTGCATGAGTTCTAGGACTGCAGGATACGGATGAACAACGCGACATGTGATGTGCGATTAAGTCCATGGATGCTGAGATGATGTGAAATGCAAAAAAAAGCAATTAAAGTACCAAACACAATTGGTTTGGAGGAGGTTGCTGTGTTTTCACTAGATACCTCCATAGATCGATAAAATGAAAAGACCCTCCTCTTAGACAAAATGAAACCGCCACCAACCGGCTCGCCCTGAAATCGCTTGCCACCCCACTGACGTAACCACCACTTGGCCACCAATAAACCTCAGGATCCACCAGAAACATGCCTTTATTTTGAAGATGCCTCTTTTTTTTACGATTTTTTTGGGCACTCACTTTTTTCAAATTACTGCAATATTCGTTTTTTTATACTAAAGTCTGAAGTGGCTGATTAGTCGTCTTGTTTCTAGCTGCTGATACTCAAAAGCTCCCAACTGACAACAGACACAACTCGAGCTCAAATAAACAAACAGCACTCACTGCCGTCCTCTAGGTGTTGCAGCAACACTGAGAAACTGTGTAATCTGTACAGCCCTGAATAATCAATCGAACAGTATCATGAGTTGACGATAATACCCCCATATAAAATACTGCAATTTTTTATTCTTTATAATATGAATCTGACGTGAATACATTGACAGATTAACTAAGTACATTATAACAATGCCTAGTAATAGTCACTAGTCACTAATAGCAGTAGCAACAAGAAAAATAAGAGCAAATGTGCGTTTCCATTCAGTTTACAAAGCTAAGCTTTCCTTACTCTTCAATATTCAAGATATTATTTCATATAATATTAAAAATTGAAACTATTCCAAACTTAAGCCCTAATCTGAAGGTATTCCTGTAATAAAACGCTTGTTATTTAAAGCCGCATTAAAGGAGAAGCTGCTAAGAGCTGCAGGAGAACAGTTTTGTAGTAAATAAGTGCACATGACAAACAAAATTGACAGGCAGTCACACACCCAAGGTTGGAAACAAAAAGTTTCATTCATTTTCTGAATTAAAGGTTGGAGGTCCTTATTTCACCAGTTTTGTTTGTATTTTTTCCCTCCGGTTGAACTCTCAAGGCCTAAGTCATGAGTCTGAGTCAGTTAAGGACGTGATCAGCCACAACATTAAAACCAGGTGAAGTGAAGAACACTGCTTGTCTCGTTGTGACGGCACTTGTCAAGGTAGTGAGTGAACACTCAGTTAGTAGTAATAATAGTAGTAGTAGAGCTTTATTGCCAACCCAGCCACATACACATAGTACACAGTGAGACGAAATATCATCCTTCTGCACAACAGAACAGCAGCACACTTTAACAGTGCCACCAGCAGAAAGATTAACAGTGAGGGGGAAAAAAAAAAGGGTGGGGGGACTACAATTAACCTATATATCTATAAAGTTCTTGAAGTTGGTGCTGAAAGCAGAAAAAAAACGTGCAAATGTAAAGTTCTGAGGGACTCCAGACTGTGTTGTCTGGATGACTGGTTCAGAATATCTCCAGAACAGCATGTCTTGTGGGGGTGTTCCTGCTATTCAGTGACCAGTCCCTACACATAAGAGGTCCAAAAAAGGACAGCCAGTGAACCAGCGACATGGTCATGGACACTCAAGGGTCTCTGATGTAGGGAGTGAAGACTAGCCCATCTTGTCTGATCCCACAAAAGGGCTACTCTAGGACAAACTGCTGAAAAAGTAAACGCTGGCTCTGATAGAAAGGTGTCAGAACACACAGTGTATCACAGCTTGCTGTGTACAGGGCTGCAGACCAGTCAGAGTGACCCAATCCAATGCTGACCCAATCCAAGAGCACATGTGAGATTTCAGCAAGACAATGCTCCACACACTACAAACACTGTCCAGCAATAGTTTAGGAACATGACGAGTTCAAGGTGTCGCCAAAATCCTAGATCTCAATCTGATCGAGCAGCTGTAGGATGTGCTGGTCAGTTTCATGCAAGCTCCACCTTGAAACATACTGTAGTTAAAGGATCTGCTGCTAACAGAAGATCTTCAGGTGTCCATGGTTTGATAGGTAAGAGCTGTTTCGGCATACACAATATTAGCCGGATGGTTTTAATGGGGCAGCTGGTGGCGCATTGGTTAGGACGTTGCCCCTGCAACCAGAAGGTTGTGGGTTTGAATCCCTGGACTGCAAGTGTCATCCCTGAGGTACCCTTGAGCAAGGTACCGTCCCCAAACACTGCTCCCCGGGCACCTCGTTGGTGGCAGCCCCTGCTTCACTTGGTGAATGGATTAAATAAAGAGAAAGAATTTCACACTGCTCATACTGTGTGCTGTGGCTATAAGGGGCCACTTCACTTAATTTAATATTACGGCTGTAGGTGTTAAATGGATTCAAAATTAAAATATTTCTTGCTTAGACTGTCGACACATTATGACAACTAGTAGATGAGAGAAAAATATATAAAATATTTAAGGTTCAGAAACTCGTACAATGTCTTCAATAAAAGTGAGAGTGGGTGATAAAGAAAAGACTGAAAAAAATTAGAAAAGAGGGCTTGCTTACCACCGCTCAGAAGCTTCATCACCAACCACAGTTCATCCTTCACCACAAAGGAGGTGTAGTACGAGACGATGTTGGGATGGTGGCACTGGCTCATGGCCTGAATCTCTTTCTGCAGAGAGAAACATCAGCAGTCAGTATCGATTCACTCCAGTACAAACCCTCATTTAAACTCCAAATGCACTCAGAGAAAACCCAGAAAACAGGAATTAATGAACCAAATGAGAGTAATGAGGCCATTAAAGTAATGACACGGAAAATGGTGCAGCAATTAATCATTAATAATATAATATAGTCTGCTAAATAATGAAACACAAACAACTAAATAAAACAGTTATCAGGTGAAAAGGAGATTGGAAATGCAAAGATTAAGAAGATAAAGCCGATTATGCAAACCAAATTTATTTGACTTCTAAGCAATGTGTGAACAACAGATTGAACAACAGGAACAAAGTTGCATACAGAGGGCTTGAGGGCTTAAAATAGCCTAATTAGGAACTAGTGATCCCAAATTTGCATTTTCATACATAATAAAGCCACACGTTGCACATTTCAAACATCCTACAGTGCCTGACAACAGTCTTGTCACTTAACCAGGTTATTATTTGTTGTTCCTACAATTTGGTTAAGTGACAAGACTTTTGTCAGGCACTGTAAAGTAAGTAAACCCAATCCAGTGTAGGGAAGTTATGCAAGGCAGCCATTTACTTTCAAATTATTTAGTAAAATTATTTAAATTTTAGTTTGTGCAAAGTGATTTACATTATTTGGCTTATTTAAGTAATATAACTATTTTAAAGAGTTATGTGCAATTTGAAGTTGTCCCAAGATGTGCAAATACAGTAAACCCCCAACATTGTACAAAACCGTGATGTGGTAGAATAAGAATACATGTTCTTTAACAAGAACAAAACAAAAAACACGAGAACATTCGAGACGCTCCACGGGGGAATTTCTGGACGCAGCTGCCACAGATGCATCAAATGGCAGCAGCCAGTCAGCCGCAAAGGGAAATAAATAGTGTTCTCAGATTGGCTACTTTCAAACCTCCTGCCTCTGAGCACAGCGGTATTTCACCATTTCTTTGTGTTCTCTGGACAGTACCAAACAATGTACAGTTATATTTTATGGAAATGTAGCTGAAATGTATGTTATATTTATTACAAAGTTAGTAAATTTAATTTTCCTTAATAATTTAGCACTAAAATGCATGAAAAATGATATATTGCCACGAAAAAAAATTTTTAAATGTGGAGGATATCTACAGTTTCCGCGAATTTGCGGTGGTTTCCTCGAACAACTATTGGTTCGGTTCTAAGAAAAAACACGCAAATGATGAACCGCGAATTAACTGGGGTTTACTGTATACAGAACTGTGCAAAAGTCTTGATCCACTCATTTCTTCATATTTTGCTTCCACAAATATCCAGACCTGAAGGACTTTCAAAGACTCATTTCCAGTCCAGTCCCTGAATCTGACCAGTTTCAGAGGAATGTTTTTGTTTGTTAAGACACACAGTGACCTACGTATGAATCATTCAAGCAGAACAAA
>JBBJLS010117331.1:0-18118 GCA_037577275.1 Bryconaethiops microstoma
AGAATGGATGCACAATGAGCTCAGTGTGCAAAAAAGAGCTCAATGTGCAAAATTAGTGTTACATCGTCTGTTAAGGATGTCATGCTACTTAAAATACAATCAAAATATTTGAAATTAAATTTCAAAATCTGCAGTTTTTAATTGAACGGTATGAGTATTACAACACATTCTAATTGCGTTTCACATCAGCACACAGTTTCAGATGAGCATCCCAGAGTTGTGTGGGGAAGCCAGATAAAGCTTATCACTGGATTTCGCAGTAATAACTGCAAGCATTGCAGTAAAGTCCGATGGAACTATAATGGAACTTTTTTTAAACTAGGTGGGTGCCATAGTTTAAACAAGCACAACACAATCTAAGCCTGACTTATACTTTCACCCTTATAGCTCCACTACATACTGTACACTCTTTATGAAGGGCACCGAAAAGATTTGCTTGAGTGATGCCATAGAACAATTATTTCAGTTCCCTAAAGAACGTTTTCATGTGAATGAGATGAGTGAATGAGAACATAAAGAACCCTCACAAAATGGAAAGGTTCCTCACAAATTTCAGGGCTCTTTCAAGCATTTTTGCTTCATGTGGAGGTTCTTAAACCTTCAGAAAGGCTAAAGCTAAGCACGGCAGGAAAGCAGATCTCCTGGAGGAAGGTTGGTGACCACTGCTCGAGTCCATCTGTTGCAGCACAATGTATCAGCCCTCCATTCACCACCGCTCTTTTACTGACTACAGGAATGCTGTTGACAGTTTGAGCTGATGGAGCATTCTCAGCACACCAGTGACATGGAAGTGGCATAGTAGTGTAAGATGGTGCTGGGATGATTAGGCACAGTAGTGTTACTGGGTTTCATAAACATGTCAGTGTCACAGCTAGGCTGAGAGTGGTCCACAGCCCAAAGGTCTCAGGAACTGACAACTGAATAAAAACTAGATGATGGACAACACAAACTGTGCATCAACAGAAGGGCTACAGAGTCTGTATACCAGCAAGGTGGAGCTACATGGAACGTGTCTTTCTAGTAAAATGTCCTTTATGAAACAGATTATAACTATACATTTGTTTGTTTATGTCAGTTTTGATACATGACAATTACTGGCATGTGTCTAAAGGCGAAGCAGGACAAGCAAATAGCTTCGAGGACACAGTGCCACATTTTATATACCGAAGGGAAAATCGTCTATACTTTAATGATACAGTGGAGTGAAAAACAATAGAACCACTGTAAACTGATACTTGAGTATTCATGCAAAAATAAACTTTGGCCCACATTAATATAGGGCTGAGGCTTACAGAAAGAGGAATACATCTTAAAACATGTTTTATTACATGGGCAATTAAAAAAAAACATCCTAGAAATTAGATTTCTTCATATTGGATGAGTATTATTAATGGGAGCTGCCACAGATGAGCTGCTGAGCTAATAGAGTTAACCAGAATACTGGATGCTGAAGAGGACTCTCAATCTTCTACGGGTGTTTTTTCTGCTCGGTCAGTGATGATTCAGTGTGTCAGTTTGTCAGTGAAATATGTTTGTAATGTTTCTGTAACCAGCTTGAAGGAATTATTTAGTGACAAATCAAATTTTTCACATTTACCTTAATGTTCCAGACGAAGTTGTTTGGCCAAGGCATCTTTGGTGACCAAATTTTGCTTCTTTAATTGAGTATTGGAGATACAAAAGCCTTGAGACACTCCTCATTTCTTTATATTTTATGTTGTATCACCTTGCTGGTGCAAAAATACTAATTTTTTTCTTGGCAAACTATCGCATCTTGAGTAGATTAAATGAAGAAATGGGAATGTTTTTACTGCAACAGGCTACAAAGTGTCTAAAGATAAAGTTCTTCCAACCACTCAGCATTCAGCACCACCAGTATACTGATCACCGCCTCATCATCTGGAATCATCTGCTCCTGTTTCTTCACTGGTTCAGGACTTCAGTTAGATGGTCTTTACTCTGCTTGAATGATTCATTCATAGGTCACTGTGTGTCTTAACAGAAAAAAAATAAATTATATATATATATATATATAAAAGATGGTAATAGTATAGATAGTATAAATACATTTGTGTGTGTGTGTTTATTGCAAATATTTGCACATAAAAAACCCCACACTTTCAGCATCCCAGGTTATCCAGATGTATTTCACAATGGAAGATAAAAATGATGCAGTGCTCATCTTCAAGTGGCTCTCCAGTCACAAATTAAACTGTGAGCACATGTTCAGAGAGTTTAGCCTGAGTGGAATCATCTCAAGCTTTCTTCTTGCTGTCTGTAGGGGGGCTGCCACTGCTACACAGGGTGTTATGGGTAAAAAAAATCAGCCTTAAGTGATGTGTGATGAGTGTGTGTGTGTGTATATATATATATATATATATATATATGTGTGTGTGACAGCAGCAGTAATAGCTTAAGTAAGCCCAGTTAATGTGTGCCGTGTGTGTGTGTGTGTGTGTGTGTGTGTGTGCGCGCATGAAATGGTGCTATGAAATTCTTGTTAAGCTCAACAAACGTGTGTCGCTCTCACATTTGCCAGCACATCAGTCACCCCGCACACATCCTGTAGAGCGTCTCTATTAGTCTAATTTAAACTCGAGTGTGTGTGTGTGTGTGTGTGCGTGTGTGTGTGTGTGTGTGTGTGTGTGTGTGTGCTCAGCCAGGACAGCACAGTACAAACATACTTTCATGTGCAGTGCTACATCAGAGTTGGCACCAAAGCGGGCTTAGCTTTCTCTTAGCTCCGCCTATATATTTGCATAATATTTGTATATAATTTACATACTCAGGACCAGATGAGCTCTGAATACAGTTTATTATGAAAACTGCACATAGGCTTTCCTGCACCCTCTTGAGATGTGAGGTTTTAAAAATGGCAATGACAGTCATCTACAGTTCAGTGATGAAGAGATAACGGTGTTCATACACGGAGCTCTTTCCCACCATACTGCATACTGTGACCTTATCACAAGTGCACAATTTAACCCGAGAGATGTTTCAGGACACGTTTCAGGCCTTTTGCCTCCATCTACTCACTGTGTCTGCTGTTATTGGGTAGTTTACTCAAGTTTACAGTTGGTTTGAAAAGGTGGAGGAAAATCAATTCAAACTAACCACTGAGAGTTACTCAAACAGAATCTGGATGTTACTTTTCAGCCCAGTATTTTGAATGATCCTCCGATGTTCTGCATGGTCAAGGATCCTTTGGCTTGGGTCTTCGCACATGCTCAAATGCAGTCAGACCTGCGAGTACTGGCCTATTCACTAGAAACACCTTGTCTGCCGGCCACCTTCTAGACCAGGATGTTTGGGTTGGCATTCCAGAAAGTTGTGTAACACTCAGATCCCTCAGCAAATCAGAAAATGTGTTTATGCAACGCTTGCCTGTGGGAGTCACTGACTGACTGACTGACCGATGACAACTGTTGGAACAGGCATTTGCAAGCGCTGCCCTGGACAAACATCAAGCATGGACAGATGGAGCTCCATCCAGTACATTTGGGCTGAACTGAGTTTGTGATCCAGAACTAATTATCCATCATCACTGCCTGATCTGACTGATGCTCTTGTGGATGTAATCACAGCAATGTTCCAACATTTAGCCTTAATTTCAGAAGAAATCGGGCCTCCAAATCTCTGATCGAGCATCTGTGGGATGTGCTAGACAAACTGGACATCAACTTCCAGGACTGAAAGGATCTGCTGTTAATGTGTTGGTACAGATACCACAGCACAACTTCAGAGGTCTTGTGGAGTCCATGCTGTCTCCACTTTGTACTTCTTATGACGTTTTTTATCCCGTTTTATCATCTTTCACCCCTGTTTCTGTTCATTAAAAGAGGAGCGTCCTTTTATGTCATGAAGAAGCTGGTCAGAGCCCCCCAAGTTCTCAAGAGTTCATATAGTCTCTTCTAATATCTTAGTGTTGGAAGTTGCCACTGTAGCTCTACTCAAAAAGCCTTAGCTTTGATGTTGTAATTAGGGCTGAGCAAGTAAACGCGTTATCATCGTGTTAGCGTATTATTCACTTAACGCCAACAATTAATTTATTGTGCATTAACGCAGCTTTTTATTACTATTATTTCGAATGTTTGTTGCTTTTTCGTGCTGGACCACTTCACCTCACTCTAAAACGGGCTCTCTACTGAACACAGACAGTTTCTGCTGCTCCCTGATAAAAGAAAAATGTTTCTACTGGAACCTGTTCAGAAAGAAAGAGATCAGATTTATAAATGTGAACAGATTTATAAATGCTGCTCAGAAGGAGCCTGTTCTAATGGTATGATCGTGGCTCTGGACTCTGAGGGTAACTTGTTTTTCTATAATAAACTAGATAAAATGTGAATGCCCTGGAGTGGCAAATAGCTTTAGTTTTATATTTGATTTGATTACATTAATTTTTATGTTGAGATTTACAGAAATATTTAAACTGTGTTTAAAACTGTGTTTAAAGGGAATACTGCTAAAGGGAAAAAGCTCCTTATTTGTCAAACTCCAGTCCAGGAGGGCTGTGGTTCAGCACGTTTTGGTGATTTCCCTGCTCAGAAACACCTGGTTAATTGTCGGGTTTAGTGAATGTGCAGGAGAACCATCAAACTGCGCTGGACACCGGCCCTCCAGGACCGGCGCTTGATGATGTTATTGTTCATATACCTTACTTTTGAATTAGTTACTGAATTTAGCATATATCCATGCAATTAATCACAATTAATTGCAGAAAATCATGCGATTAATTGCGATTATAAATTTAAATTTTGTCCAGCATTGGTTCATTTAATTTGCGCTTTAATTCTATCGACAGTGCTCACATTTTATAGGACCCCTATGGCTGACTTGGCCTGCAGAGAAGATCTCTACACCTAGATCACAGCAGAATCCAGGCTGGGATTTCTCTTTCATTGCTGTTGGTCATGTTGTCTCAGTGGCATGGATATTAATTATTATGTACATTATTATGAAGTTAATTATTTAAGAACAACCTCATTTTAAATGCATCAAAAATAGTGCAACTTTTTCAGTGTTGTTAATGCCTTTTCCCAGTTGGACCTCTGCAGCCGTTGATAGCCATGCAGGCTGAATCCCTGCTGCAGTGTTATTCTATTGACAGAATCCACCTTAAGTGTAGCAAGAATCCATGAGCGCAAGAGGCTACAATCATGAAGGACTTGGACTTACTGGCTGTTTCTGGTCCAGTGTCATGTTTGTTTGGTTTAGGTGTTAATAAGTTCACGTCCTCTTCAGAGACACTCATCTGCACATTTTAATGCACAGTTTATTGTCACTGCACATATAAAAGCTCGGCTAGTTAGAAGTAGTGCATTAAAATGAAATAAAATGCCATATTTAAGTCTGTTCTCAGTCTCTCATTTGTGTGGCGGTTTCCATCTCCCGTGTCTGTGTTTACTGATGTTACTGCACTCACCAGCTCCTTCTTCTTCATGCATTCCATGAGGATGATGAAGAGGTGCTGGGCCTGAGTACGGCTGTACGTGAACGTCTTCTGAATAGTGACCAGCAGCTGGTCCCGCAAAGACTCGTTAATGAGACTGCGAGAGAGAGAGAGAGAGAGAGAGAGAGAGAGAGAGAGAGAGAGAGAGGGAGGGAGAAAGGGAGCGATAGAGAGTTGAGATGAAAGAGAGAGGGACAGAGAAAGAGAGGGAGGGAGAGAGGAGGAGATGGATAAATGACAGAGAGAGAAAGAGATAGTGAGAGAGATAAAGAAAGGGAGGGAGAGAGAAGGACAGATGGAGAGATGAGAAAGAGAAAGAAACATAAACAGAAATAAAAGATAGATGGAAAGAATGAGAGAGAGAGAACAGAGATTTAAGAGGAAAACAGAATAGAGAAAAAGAAAGAGAAAAGAGAGGAAAGGCAGATAGAATGAAAAGAGGAAGATGTGCAAAAGAGAAAAAGAGAAAGAGAGCAGAGAAAAGTGATGAGAAAAGGAGAGAATGAGGGAAATACAAAAATGAACAAGTTGAAGCAATTAAGCAAGAATAACATTAGTGGAACTTGCTTAACAGGCCAGAAACAGTGCAATTTTCAGATCTTTCTTTGTTTCTGTTCAATTGAGCAGAACCGTGTTCTGTTCATAGCTTCATCAGAGACATCAACCTCATTTAAAGTCACAAAAAGTTTTGAGATTCTAACCATATTCTCACCCCAAGTATAAAAATAAGTGGGGTCTGAGTTCATTACTCAGCTTTTCCTCCCAACTTGCAGATTTATTTCACCTAGCAGGAGACAACTAGGTCAAGATTTAGGCCGAAGTTTTCCTGGTGTTGCTTCCAGCCACCTGGAGTTAGTTAATCTCACTGTCTACTTCCTTTGGAAACCACTTACTTTGTGCTTTCCCTCACTGGGAACTTTATTAGAAACACCTGCCTTATACTTCTATTCAGTGAACTCTTTATTAGAAACTTCTCCCTTGTACTTTGATTCAGTGACCACTTTGTGGAAAACATCTACCTTGTTCGTTTAACTGACTGACCAAGTTTTGGAAACATCAGCCACGTACCCTCCCTCCTCTGAGTACTTGTGGCCAAATGCCAGGATGTCCGAGGCTCGTCCACTGCCATCGCACACCACTACAGGCACAGGGGGTGTGTCCCGCAGGTACTCCAGCACAATGGAGATTACGTTAGGACCACCCTCTACAATCAAAGCCACCACAGGGACTCCCTGGCCAATCCCTGGAGTCAGAAAGAATGAGACAGAGAGAGAGAGAGAGAGAGAGAGAGAGAGAGAGGGAGAGAGAAAGAAATTAGTAAAAACAGTAAAGTCAGGGGTTTTACAAAATCCTAACAGATCTCCATCAAGAGACAAAAGCTATGCTGTCTCACTGGCTGTGACCTGAAAGCCTCACTTAGTTATATTGCAAACCACTGGACACTACAGGCCTTGGATGCGCGGCTGGAAAATATGAGAAGGCTCTGATCTTTCGGGAGCTCAGTTAGAAGACTAAGAATTGATTCTTTTCCCCTTTCTCACTACCAGGTTATCCAAGTCATTGATTGCTTCCGATCCTGACTTTCTGTTTGTCAAGATTTGTCAGAAAGCACAAATTGGGGTTAAAACTGCATAGAGTACAACTTTTTTAAAAACCCAGTAGTGGCTGAGTAGGAGGCAAATGCCAAAGTGGATGGAAGAGATTTCTGAAGAGTCTGTAATGCTCTAGTGTTACAGTAGATCTTTGACAAGAATGCCAAAAAATACCTTGAAAAAAATTCTTGAACTGAACCAACACAGTTGAAAATACACAAGAGTGTGTGAGAACGAGAGAGTGTTGGCTACTGACGATGACAACCTGCCATCTTTTTTGGTGTAAAGGACTGAAGTGACTTTGCCAGCAACCAGATTTGTGAGGTGCTGACAACAAGTCAGGCAAAATCATCATAGTGTGCCTGAAGGCTCAATCTGCGCATAGGACCACCCACTGATTGTGCTCGGCTCATGAGGTGCGGGGTTTGAAAGGTGCTATATTATAGTAGACGCATGGGGACAAAAGAGAAAATGAAAGTTGAGTGGTGATGATAATTAATTAAGTTCTTTCCCACCAACTGAATCACCACTTTCTCATCTTCATTCTCTAGTAGCAGTAGGGGATGCAGCTCCAGGATAGGTCCTATCACACACATTGGCATGTCTCTGTTAGTAGATATAAATCACTGTTCTGCGCTCCCAGCGAAGTCCCACAGGGCTCAGCCTTAGGCCCCCTTCTATTTCGCATTTATAAGCCACTTTATCACTCTACAGCAGTTTCCTTTCTATGCTGACAATCTTTTTTTTTTAATCTTGCTGTTGGATCAGTCATTCTTTCATCATCAACATGCAACAGTACTCACCAGATGCATAAATAAACCAGCATCAGTTGCATGAAGGAGGCTATTCTTGGTGCAGAGGACTGGGAAAAATACAAAACTTGACCAGGCTACACATTTACTTCTTGGTTCATGATTGTAGTATCCTACAACAGTTAACAACTGGTAATTACATCCCAACTCATTTAGTAATCTACAGTTCTGGTGTGCAAGTAGGGATCCTCAGGGTCTTGGCCCTGTAGTCTTGCTGTAGTCTAACATGATTTTCTGTGGCTGAAACGTCACACACAGGCTTGAAATATCTAGCCCAGAGAGTGAGGGACACGAAGAAAAAGAGAGATGAAAATATCAAAGACCGAGATTGTAAAAGCCTGTCAAGAGTCTTGCTGGCAACCACATCCCGACAGCAGCTGGATGACTAACCTCCTGAAAGATTGTTCTGACTGACCCCTGGTGACCCTGTTGTCAAGGGTTACTTCATGCCCACATGAGCCTGCAGTTCCTCAGGAGACCCCTGAGCATGGTGGAAAAGAAATCTGTGTGCACAGAGCTCTGCTTTAGACAGCAGAGTGGGCCTGCGGTCATTCGTCAGCCAAGCCATGATTAGCAGTGATTGCGGAGTAATTAACAGGTGGTGCATGAAGCAGGTGGGGCAGCAGAAGAGGAATCGGGATGCTCAGATATTTGGCGGGTCCGTGGTTTGTATTTCTCTCCCTCCCATAAAAATAAATTGACTTCCACACTGTAGCTTTGTGACTGCAGTTCAAACTGTGATCCCGCTCCAATAGCATGAATTATTCAGGAGGATATTCCTGGATAAGGAAAGAGACATACCTGGACAGGAAGAGGGCATGGGGTGGAGAAAAGAACAAGAAGAGAAAGTTGGAGGCAGAGAGAAAAGGGAGATGGAGTTGGGGTGATGTAGGAAGAAAGAGAGAGCGACAGAGGTAGGCAGATAGAGAGGGAGAGAAAGGTAAAGAGAGGGGAAGAGCGAGAGATGGAGAAGTGGGCCGTTCCCACGAGTCCCTCATGTGCGATCATTGTGCCTAAAACAGGCACAGTTACATAAAGAACGCTCTATTTATAGGCCTCGCTGACTTCAAAGCCGCGACTCAGCTGCTAGTGGCGTGCGGAAAAAACGAGCATCTCTCTGTCTTATTTTGAAGTTTTACATTTCAAATAGAAATGTGGGGAATATTATGAAGTTCATTCAGAATAGGTCCGACTACAGTCAAGTCTGAACACTAACTAATCAGTCTAGTGTTGAGTTTGGACAGAATTGTGTCAGGTTACAGTTGAGTTTGGACAGAATTTTTCAGACTACAGATGAGTTTGGACAGAATTTTGTCATGTTACAGTTGAGTTTGGACAGAATTTTGTCAGGTTACAGTTGAGTTTGGACATAATTTTGTCAGGTTACAGTTGAGTTTGGACAGTATTTTGTCACATTACAGATGAGTTTGGACAGAATTTTGTAAGATTACAGTTGAGTTTGGACAGAATTTTGTCACGTTACAGATGAGTTTGGACAGAATTTTGTCACGTTACAGATGAGTTTGGACAGAATTTTGTAAGATTACAGTTGATTTTGGACAGAATTTTGTCAGGTTTTTGCCTGGCTTTAGTTGAGTTCAATCAAAATTGTGATGTCTACAGTCGAGTTTGGGGAGTATTCTCTTGGGTTACAGTCAAATCCAGTCAGAATTTGAGAGACTGCTCAATGTTTTAGAAAGTAGAGACGACAGAATTTTACTGGTCTACACACGGCTTGAGGGTATTGTTGAGTTACAGACTGCACTCGGATGCTAATTTAGATTAAAGCACCTTAACCCCATCTCTGTTTTGAAACCCCTACCTTACCCGCTGTAGGATCCATCTTTATTTGAGGTAAAATGTGTAGACTGCATTGAATATGGATGTTCCGTTTTTCACATTCACTGTATTGAGTTGAGGCACGGTGGCATCTTGGTAACATTCTGCTGTGGTGTTAATCGGAGAATAAGGTGTTATGACTTTATGAGAGCAAGAGAAAATGTGGTCCAGCAGTTCCTAATTTTGTATGCTGGGCTGAGAAACAAACAGCTGAGCTGTACTGTGTGTATGTGTGTGTATGTGTGTGTGTGTGTGTGTGTGTTTCTGAGTTTGTTTTATGATTATCTCTGCTCTGCTCAAGCTGTTTCTTGGTCCAGCTACCCTCAGCAAGAGTAAACAACTGAAAGTAAACCCAGCAGAGCATATGAACCCGAACGTGTCGTTCAGTGGACAGAAGCCCAAGCCGTTTAGCATCTGGTGGGAAGCCCAGAGTCCATTTTACTTCTCTGTCTTGGAACATCACAGTTTATTCTTTCAGCTCCAGCTCTAAAACCCCAGAGCTTTTCGCCCTGCTGTTAGATTGGAAAGCCTTTTGAGTGTTAATGGCTTAATCGTTCTTAGACAGCACAAAGGAAAATGTCATGACCTCGTGGTGAAATCAGCGCCCCTTTGGTGCGCCAGGTGTGGAAAAACACAGCACTCCAGGTGGCGAAATTAATATGAAACAAACAACACCTTTGGAAAAGAAAGAAGAACAGAAACCGATCCTGATTCTGACACTAACAGTACCATAACACCACAACAGTGTTCATGTTAACCTCTCATCTGTGGTACTTGTCTGGCTGAGGGTCCTTTCTGTGTGGAGTTTGCATGTTCTTCTCCTGTCTGCCTGGGTTTAAACCTTAAGATGCCAAAGTCAATGGTGTTTCTCTTTCTTTCACCCTATGATCTCTGGGAGAGTCTCCAGCACCCCCATGAGCAGATAATGATCAAACTGGTAATGCAGCAATTACAGGGGCATCACAGGCAATGGGGTTGGTGCCCCCAACAAATATCGTGAGGGCAGTGTGCAGGGGGTTGAGGACAGACTAAACTAAACAGTGTCAATAACTAAGTGTTTGTCAATAGGAAGGTTGGGAAATGGACGAAATGAAGTCATAATTTTTGTCGATGAGCGCAGGGTGGTATTGGGAATGGACTACACAACACAAAATATTTGCCAATGGGCCAATTTCAAGTTTTCAAGACCCCTCTCAATTATCTAGTCCAAAGGACTCCTGAGACCTCTTGTAGCAAATACCTAAAATGTACCCCATTTCTTGAGAAATATGCAAATTGATGCATATTTAAGCTAAAAGTATCTCATTTTTGGGTATGACCATCTTCAGCTACACATTCAAACAGTTTTACCCAAAGACTTTCGAATAGGAATCTCTGCAGGAAAGCCCACAGAGGTTGGGGCCCAACCTCAAATGATTTATGGAGCCCTCCTGGAGCTCAGACATCTGCTTCCATCTGCAGTCACCAAGCTCATTACGAGACGGCACACAGTATTAGCATCTCTCTGAACTGGAACACGAAAGGATATCGGGGGGGCGTGTGGTGTCAGGAACAGGCCAGTTAGCATCCATCCTTTAGGCACTTAAGAATCTACCGCACTCTCCTAGAATAACAAACCGCCATCCCTGCAACATGGGTAGAATGTGCTGATTAGAAATTGAGAGAGAGGAAAGGGCTAGAGAGAAACGGTAGTGAATAATTTGTTCTGAGCACAGTGATCTCAGCTGTGAGGATGTTGTCAGGGGAGGGGAGGGGGTGGTAGAGAGAAATAAAGAGATCAGGGGCTTCATTACAAGCAAATCTAATGCTACAACTCATGTTCAGTCAATTAGGGGCCAGCAGTATCCCAACTGACCTCACAGACAAATGGAAATATAGAAAATATTAAACAGCAGCACAACAGAAGTCATGGCAGTCAGAAATGATGAGTGCAATAAACCACAACACTCAGACAATAATGAGTTCAAAAACAAGTTCATTCTGCCGTAATGCTATTAAAGTATTAGGCCTGTATCTCTCCTACTACCTCTGTGCGAACTGGGCTTGAGCTTTGGTCATTTCTAAAATTTTTATTCAATTCTGACCTGATCCAAACCAATTCATCAAGTCCCAACACACCAAACTCCAAACTTGAACTGAGCCCAACAAAATTTTGTCCAAACCCAACCAAATTAGAGCTGCAAGATCACGTTTGGAGTCCTGACATGAAATTTGTGTCTAAAATCAAGCCACATGATCAATCTGACTTGAGCAGGACAAAGTTTTGTCTAATCCAGAGGCCAACAACATTTTGCCCAAGCCCAACCTGACCAGAATCACAAGACCCAAAGACCTTCAAGTCTGGAGTCCAAACTTAAGAAAACTGTCTTAAGCCACGCAAGCCATGAATTTTGAGTCTGAATCTGATCAAAGGCCGAAAATTTTTGTCCAAATCTGACCCCATAATCAAATTTAGAGTCTGAACCTGACTTGGACTCAGCCTGAACAATATAGTAAAGCTGTGAGTCCCAACCTGACCTGAGACCAAAGAAATCGTCTAGAACGGACCCCATTCAAAACAGGGGATCAAGATTTGAGTCCAAACCTGACCCAAAAAATTCATCTGGACCACACCTGAACCAAACAACATCAAGTTTTGAGTCTGAACCCAAGCTGATCTGATGCAAACTCAAGTTCTGTCCGACCTTTATTACATGGACAAGTTTTAGGCCTGATCCCAATCCAGGGTCAAGAAACTTTTCATCCAAATTCAACCAGACCTGAACCACATTCAAGTTTTGGGTCTGAACCCATTTCAGTCTGACATGTTTCTAACTCAGTCCATTTTCACCAACAGCTAAATAATACTTGACCGGACAGTTGTGCTTAAATTACTGCAGTAACATTATGATAATAGTCACCTATGCAAAATTAAGATTAAATTTAATGAATTTATTTTAGAAGAACTAATGACATTTGAGTGCCCAGAATAAAACAAAACCAATTCTTAATGAAAGGGTTAAAAATGGAAGTTATGTTGGTGAATATGTATACAGGGGCTCCTCAGGCTACGACAGTCTCGACATCCGATGTTTTGAGTTTACGGCGCTCACTCCCATTACTAGTTTGGTTGCGCATGGCGGAAAAATACGCAGTATACGTGAGGCGAGTTGGCGTCCCCCAGTACTCTTACTGACACCATTCTGAATTGTCTGGATTGTTAAAAGCACAAACGTTTTTACTCATTTTTTTTAGTCTTTTTTTTCTGTTACTACAGAACAACAAACAAGTACAGTATATATGTCCTTTTCTTTTGTTATTGTACAGCTGTGACAAAGGATCGGTAAGTGACTGAGGCTAGGGTGTGTTTTAACTAACACCAAAATTCAGGTTACATCACTGTCCTAGGAACGGATCTGTGTCCTAATTTGAGGACCCCCTGCATATGGTTATGTGTTAGCTCTCACCTACACTTCTCCCACTAATTTTATAAAACGCAATTATGGCACATAAAACGAAATCATCCTGAATAGTGCAGCTCGCGTCCACATTTTCTCTCCATGTGTCCGTGTCTTAAAGATGCACTGAGCAGGACCCAGAAAGCCACGCACGGGTGGCTGGACCACATGATGCAGTGGGATTATGCTAATATGCTGCAACCCATAGAGAAGGTGTTCAAAGGCAGCAGCAGTGGGGAATAATGTCCAGAAATATCCTGCCAAAGCAAGGGAGCAGCAGATGCCATCCACGAGCACAGTCCCAGTTAGCTCAGTGAGTGCAAAAGCAGGTTTCTAGACTAGGAGGGCCTTCAGACTCCTGGGCCCACAGCTAGGCATGACATTAATCTGAGGAGTGCTTGGATTCCTGGCAGCCCTGAACCCAAGCACTATATGTAGGTCGCTGACCTGTACACATACACAGCAAGAGCTGTGGACACCTACATCAGTGCCATGCAGAGAGACAATCAGTCCTTGTCCCCTTTAAGTCATTAAAATCTGCGCCAGGGGACATGTTGGTCATACCAAAATGAATCTGCACGTGCAATTGCAGCTTTCTGTGCAGCTTGCTGATGCGTTTCTAACACTGTATAGAAGAAGCAACATTCTGCCTTTATTGTTGTATGTGCTGTGACAGAACACAAATGTACCTCTCTTACACAAACATAACCATCATATTTACTATCCAAATCCACCAGTGAAGCTACGCATGTCTCTCAGTGTTTATATGGACGCTGATGATGGTCAAATAGGGGCAAGTCTGAACTAAATCAGTTTTTCGGGGGCTATTTTCACAACCCCCTGCATGTATTCCTCCACCATCAATGGGTTCACCTGTAGGCTCAAAAGCTTCTCAAAACAAAAATGTCTCAGGCATCAGGCAGCACATTTCATAAACATTTCATGGACTAACTTTCTGTGAGGGAGCTTTTAGAGGCAGATGTTTGGTTCCATTCGTCACCCCTATAAACAATACTAGCATTTCCAGACTTTCTCTAGAATGAAGAATTCCACACCAGTGTTCATGTACATTGAAATACGTTTTCTTGGAACAATTCCATGTTCCTTGAAGAGTTAATTCATGTCAGATTTATACCTGTGAACCAGCAATATGGGACCAATGGAGAAAAAGGTGGGAACAACTTCTATTAATAATTAATTGATAATTAATATCTTCTATTAATTTAAGCCTTTGCAAAACACTATGGGCACTAATCACCATACCCTCCTTGGACATGCTGAGGTAGCTGGTTGGTATTGCTTGTGTGCTTTTACAAAACTGTGAATGACCACTGTTGGGACTGAACATTGTATTTCCATCTACATTTTATAAATTGTTTCTATTATTTGAAAAAAAAAAAACCCATCAGCTGTAAATACTGTGTTGTTTCATAATCAATAGACCAATAGAAGTGGTCCAAAAGTCTTTCTGCATTAACCTCTACTGTAAGTTGTAAACGAGCAAGGTCCACAGTTCAGCACCATGGACAGCTCCCCCATGTGTTACAGTGTTACTGTATTTCATCCGGACAGCCGGTAGCTTCTGACCTCTGCCTGTTCAAATTCAAAAAAGTATGATTTAATTTTGTGCCCCCCAAATGCCCACTGCCATGCTAAAACCACACTCATTGCTTTTCAATGTAAGTTGAGAATTTATTAACCTTTGCGGTGACATTAAAAGAGAACACAACATTTTCCTCACATGTCCAACGCAGCAGACAGCAGAAACATTGGCCCTGCAATTCATCTCAACGCATATGAGCAGCAACGCAGCAGGACAGCGTAAAAATGTATTTCTGCCTTGTTGTGCTGGAGTGGAGTAGAGTGGGTGGTTCGTGGCGTTTCTGTGAGGTCAAACAGGGGGCAATATGGACGTCTTTCTCCGGCTGGAGAGGCAAAGTAATCAAATCAAGAGATGAGCTCAGCTCAAAGCCTCCCAGTAGCATTCCATCACCGTGGCTGGTGTAGGCTTCACGGCGCACCCACAGGTCACAAGAAGAATGTTTCCACAAAGTGTAATTATAGATGTGTCAAACAGGCTTCAAATACATAATTATATCCTGCATCATCCCATTCGGTGCTGTCCAATCCCCACTAGAAACTGCTAAAGGACATGTAGATCAGACCCTCCCTTAATAATTAATGGAAGACAGTCACATCAGAAACACAGTGCTAGCTAATGCTAACTAACCCCAGCAGTTATTTATGCTAGTTAAGGCTAAACAACCAGGGCAGTTTAGTAAATGCTAATTACCACTACTAGATAATGCTAAATCCATTCAGTAAATGCTAATTGCCTCTACTAGATAATGCTAAATCAGTTCAGTAAATGCTAATTACCACTACTAGATAATGCTAAATCAGTTCAGTAAATGCTTTTTAACTGTTATAGCTTTACTTACGTATGCTAGTTTTAACCATTGCAGTTTAGAAAATGCTAATTACCAATTCTGATATATTTAATTTCCACACCATTGACCAGAATATATACATTTATAATTACAAAGCTAAAAAAATACATTTTTTTTTTCATTGCTTTAGTATTAACTGACACCATCTCTGACATTAAAGGCAATACATTCATTCTGGGTTTTTGGTGTTAGTGGATGAAGACCCATCTATATGCACCAGCATCAAGATGGTCGTTCTAAATGCTAAATGGTCCATTTAGATGCATTGTAAGCCTGTGGCTTCAGGAACGACATGATGACTGCAAATAGGCCTACTTTCATTTTTGTGTCAACCGCCACGTTTTCGCTAGACAGGCAAAAATGCTTGTGCGCTAGAAGCTTATTTCATAGGCTGCACTGCAAAAAAGGATCTTGAAAGTTGGTGAAAAGTCTTACTCAGTGATTTGCCCTTAAGATTATTCAGCCACATTTAAGACTTCCTGCAGTTTTTAAAAAAACGTAAAATTTATTTGCCATGTGCACATGCTCGGTGAGAGACTGGTCCATGGATTGAGCTGTATGGACGCAGATGCTGCTGATGACGACTGGACGTCCCTTTGCCTTCCCAGCCCCCTCTAAGACACCAGGCATAGGATGACAAAGGGAATTCCACAGGTCACATGACTGGGATGAGAGTGGGGAGGGTGGTTGGAGTTGGAAGGGAAATGTTGGTCAAACATCCCTGTTGACCACTCGCTGCTTCCCTCCATAAAGACGGCAGAGACATGCGGTGTCTGAGCTGGAGTCTGGGTGAGGGAGGTTAGTGTTGGGTCCATTCATGATGAGCGGGACGTGCTGGGGTTTGTGGGTCAGTGGAGGTCGGTGGAGATGGAGGATTATTGGAGGAGATCATTGTATGGCTCATCCAGACATCTAATAGTAATTCTAAAAGATCCAGACAAGCAGTGCTGGACACATTAGAGGACACCCATGTCATGTAAAATCGAGTTTTCTTTGCTCCTATGTATACCACAGTTTCAAATCCAGTCCATACAGTCCATTAAAGGAACATATATGCCCACGAAAACAGCCCATATTGAGTCTGTCACTTTTGTGATTTCACTAAAACCAGCACATTTGCATGAATCCACCTTTTCACCTACACCAGTTTAGCCACCCAGTGGTTTCAGGCCCAGACTTCTATTTGAATGACGCGCACTGCAGGTCAGCCAACCAAAATGGAGCTCATTTGCATATATCTGTCCTCAAGACACAATAACTTCTTATGAATGGTCGTGTGACAGTTAATTTGGAACATCAGATTATACAAATGTAATACGTGACCCTCAGGGGCAAATGTGTATGTCCCTATACTTCCATTCTACAGCAAGTCCTTCTGCAAAACTGAGCTCTGAATGTTACATGAGTATTAGCCTGTTAGCTCTCTGCTACACTGTTC
This sequence comes from Bryconaethiops microstoma, assembly GCA_037577275.1. NCBI lineage: Eukaryota > Metazoa > Chordata > Actinopteri > Characiformes > Alestidae > Bryconaethiops > Bryconaethiops microstoma. Next base: position 17,018 of record JBBJLS010117331.1, read on the forward strand.
AAACAGTTGCCAAATAAATGCATTTGCGAGATCCTGCTGGTGTGGGTTTCCTCCCTTTCAATGATGCACCCAAAAGTGCTAATGCCGCCCCCTTGTGGAGAATATCTGAACAGCTAAATTTATTCGTTTAACAGTCCAAGCTGCCCGAATGCTGATATAATGGACAGTGACGGACCTGATTTTTTTATTGTGGTTATGCTTTAAAGGACTGTTAAGGACAGCTCAGCTCTATAATAACTTATATAAATACAAAGAGTCCAATTAAAATTCGGACATCGGCAGATTACAGAGTCTTATTGCTTCATCCCACAAGAGTCACTGTGTTCCGCAGTGTCTGACACCATGATTATTGAAGGAGGTGTGTGTGTGTGTGTGTGTGTGTGTGTGTGTGTGTGTGTCCGTCTGTGTGCGAAGGGGAGTTGAGTGTCATTGGACCACAGTTCAGCAGCTGATGTCATTGTGCTTTCATCCTAAGCTCCTTTACCGAGTGAAATGCTTTGACATGGTGCTCTGAGCTGAATAGGATGCCTGAATGGAATCTATTGTGGGTGGCAGACTCCTCACTGACCTCCTGTGAATCGTATTATGAGGGGCTCTGACAAGTGGTGTGCAGTTTGAATCTGCTTAGATACACCTTACATGTCATCGGCGTATACTTTATGGGTCGTCGCTACAACTGTACAACTACACTAATTGGGCAATTTATCAGAAATGCCTACCATTTAGGTGCACTGTGGAGGTTTACAAGGACCCTCTAGTTGGTCTTTAAATGGAGAGCCTCCTAGGACCATGCAAAATAGTGAGCCTGCATCAATGTATAACAAGTGTTTATAACTGCTTATTAATGATTCTAAACTCTTAGCAACCTAAATAACACCTTGACTATAAATCATTTATTAACCCTTTAAAAGGTCTTATTGTAAAGTGTTAGCCCAAATACTATAGATCAGTTGCTATTTTGGTGGTGAAAAAAATAAGACAGCACTGCAATTTATTTTTAAATCAGCATCTCTATGAATGACACCCATTCCAGTCCAGTGTCTGTTAAATTCCTACACAAGCACCTCATTCTGCTTTATGAGGGACTGATTACTGATCACC
>JBBJLS010117340.1:0-18118 GCA_037577275.1 Bryconaethiops microstoma
ACTGCTATGTGGACAAAAAGGCAAGAACATGTGTTTTGAACACGTGAAAACAAGAAGGAGCTCTTTAACATATCTATATATATATATATATATATATATATATATATATAACACATACACACACACACACACACACACACACACACTTACTTACCCTTTCTCCCTCCTGGACGACAGCCGAGACGCGGAGCTCCATGCTGCACAAACCCACAAACACAAAAAAGTAACGAACTTAATAGTAATAAAAGAAGTGCGATAAAATAAGGTAATAAAAGAAGTGCGTTAAGTAAACTGCGTTAACGTGATAAGGAGTTAACTTGCCCAGCCCTAATGTTTATCAAATCTTTTTCTTTTTCCAGGATCTGTCCTACTACTGCTGTGTGGAGCTCCAGGGTCCAGAGGAGCAGCTCCTGAGCGCCCTCTCCAGGCTCACCAGCAAAGACACAGGTGATCCAGAGTTTCACCCAAACAGTAAAGCAGAATTGCTGAACTTGATTGATGTACACAAAAAAAAGTTTTAAGTGAGTGTAAATTGTCCATTTGTCATGTTTGAACACAAGTAAGATGTACCTAGACTGTGTTTTATTGTGATCTGTGTACAGGAACAGTGCCAGCAGTGGGAAGCACAGATGCAACACCCACAACAATTGGATATTCCTAAATCTGTCAGTTCTGATCTGTGTTTAATTGCAGGCCCAACGTTTGCAGCAGCCCTGTGTCTGTCTGGGCAGAGGGAGGGCAGTGTTCTGCTGTACAGGCCTGATCAGTACCCTCAGCAGCCCCTGGGCCCCGCACACTTCCTCTGGAGACCCCACAGTGCTGGATCAACCTGCAGACAGCTGTGGATCTGGGTACATCCCACCTTAAAGCAGGTGAGTTTCCCCTTACACTGATACACATGAATATGTACTCTAAGTTAAAACAGACGTCATGTCCTATGTTTGTTTAAGTATGTGTATGGTTTGTCTTGATCTAAAGGTGATTGTGGTTGTGTTTGAATGTCAGGACCTTCTACCAGAGTTACAGGCAGTTTGTCAGTGCGTTGAGGCAGTAGCTCCAGTTATAGAGACAGCCTCCACAGAACCAGGCCCCACTGCCCCCCCCACCACGGCTGACTGTTTAGAAACCAGCTCTGAGCCACAGCATCATAGGAAGAAGAGAAAGAGGGAAGATGATGGTAAAAACTGTCAACCAGCTAAAAAGATCCTTGGTGATGGCACTCGATCTCCCACGACTCCTGTAAGCTGGACGTCCTCTAAGACTGACATTGTGATCAGGTGAGCAGTTCAAAGGGATTGAAGATGTTCAGAAAAATACAGATATTCTTGGTAGCCCTCTGCTTGAAACACATGGGTTTCATTCACAGTGACCTCTCCATGGAAATACTACGCTATCGTCTGATTGGTCCTCTCTCCCATGCTGTGCTGATTGAAACACTTCTGGCCACTAACAGTGAGGTGAAACACAGCATTGATAACCAGACTCTGATAACCGTCAGGCACTGAGTCTGTTCTCTGTTGAGAACGTTTTGCTGTAATAATGAGAAAGAGGTGCTATTAAAATGTTCATCTGGTGCTGGCCCTGATGTTCTAATGCGACTAAAATGAGACACGTGTATTAATGATATAACTCATGTTTTGATTGTTTCTTGTTTTAGGTTGATACAGAAGTGCCGTCGCCTTTCTGGTGGCCAGAGCAGTGTAGAGACGAGGAGAGGATGTATGTACACCAGCAGCAAGCAGACATCTTCCAGCTGCTGAGGGGTACACGTCTTTTTTTAATCTCACCCTTACCTACTGTCATGTACAGTTTTTCAGCTTTTTCTTAGTCTCTTTTTGTTTCAACATTGATAACTAGAAGCATTTCTGTGAGAAAATGTGAAGTGTGATTGCATGGTTGCTATAAAACCGGTGCTTGTAGACACAAATACTGGTGGGAATTTGTCGGCTCTCACCAAGTCATTAATGGGTATGGGTGAGTGGTTGAACGCGTGGCAGCATTCACAGGCTGATTAGTTTTAATTAAACCACAACGGTCATACGTTTTATATAACTGACTTGACCTTTGGTCTTGAAGTCTGTTTTATGAGCTGGCTGTGTGTTTTGCTCCGTGTTTTTCTTCGAGTTAATTTTTTTTCACGGCATCCAAATACACGACATCACCGACTATCTCTCTGTCAACCATTTTAATGGTCTCTCGACCATTCTCTCACTCTCTCCTGAATATGTTTCAGAGGTCTCTCGACCATTTTTTAATGATCAATACTCTGTCCCTGATCAACCGATCTCAAAGTTATGTACAAGTGCAGTACTACGGTTTTGACGTTGTAGCGGTTCTGAAATTCAGCACGAGCTCCAACAAGAAGCCGTGCCTATTTTGGCTATAAAAAGAACAGTAATATTAAAAACAGAACTTAAGAAGTACACAATCACACGAATAAGTTCCTAGGTTATTTGTGAACTCCATTATTTTCCAGATCAGGATTTAAAGCCTGTAATTGTGTGTGACGTTTGTAAGGTGTGTACTCCGCGTCCGAGCTGCCAGCTGGGTGTGTCTTGGGCCTGACGGTAGATGACCCGAGACTGACTTTGCCTAAGAAGCGAGTGAAATCTGCGCCTGACCTGCAGGCGCAGGGTGAGCGCTCTCTCTCACTCTCTCTCTCTCTCTCTCTCTGTCTCTCTCACACTCACACACCAGACTCTGACAAGACACTCTTTTAAAATTGGAATAAACAAATATATTTCAAAATGTGTTTAGCTGATAATCACCTCAGTCTGTCCAGACTCCGAGTGCCTGGTTGCTGTTTTGGAGTCTGCTGCAGTAAAGATGCAGGGTGTGCCGCTCTGGGTTGGGTGAGGAGCACATGGTGTGTCAGGCCCTGAGCTCCTAAGGAGCCTCTGCTTCTCCATGCAGATGAACCAGGTTTGAATCCTGGCGGGGCCCATCTCCTCCCTCTCTACCCTCCTCTCTCTGCCTGGGAGCGAAGCACATCACAACATTTCACATTTTATTTTCTTCTCTAGCGTCTCCATTTCTATCAAGTAGATGCTGGATTAGGTGTATTGTAGTATGTAATGTGTGGTGGCCTGTCTCTGCCCTCGTGGTGAAGTTCGAGGTCTGGCTGGTCATGTATGTTCGTGTTCTGGCTGGTCATGTATGTTGAGTACGCGTGTGTTGTAGGTGTGGATGAGCGGAGGCGAGAGATGATTCTGAAAGGAATTCCTGCGCCCTTGGCTCAGAGTGCTTTATGGGACCAGTCTGTTCGAGACAACGTCACAAACAACAAGATCTCGGAGCAGGTACTACAATGTGTTCATAGTTTTACTGTTCTTCTTACCTTCTATTTGTGAGTGCTGATGCGTTCACACTATTGTTCTTCATAATTTTTATTATTATGATTATTAATACTTTTATTCCACCCATTTTTTGGAACTGCGCCTCCTCTTTTTGAAATATGAGCATTGTTCCCACTTCAAAATATCAATTTTCATCCAGTGTGTTACTCTTGTACAGAGTTTTTCAATCAGATGATCAGGGGCCGAGTATTGATCATTGAAAAATTTATTTTTGTGGTCGAGTAACTTCTGTAATGACTAGGAGGGAAAGCGGACGGTCGAGATCTGTTTTACATCAGTGGTGAGAGACCTGGTGTGTGACTGTTGTGGTTTAATAACAAACAGTCAACCTGTGAATGCTGCTATGCGTCAGCCCGTACCCATAAATGGCTCAGTAAGAAGCGGTGCCGCTCCCACCCCCCAGTGGTACAACAGATAGAGCGCCAGTTTCTGAACCAAAATATCATGAGTTCGAAACTGACTTGGGAACATTTTTTTAAAAACTCATAACAGTTTTTTGCCCATAAAACCAATGTCTGTGTCTCCAAACACTGATTTAATAGCAACCGCACGATCACGCGTCATGTTTTCTCACAGAAATGCATCTAGTTTCCCGTGATCTCTCGTCTTAACATGGACATCAGTGAGTGTGTTTGTGTCTTTCAGCATCTGAATAGGATGAAAAGGGAATTGCTGGTGCCAGGCTCTCGGTTGCCGACCCCTCCCCAGGGCCGAGTGCCCGTCCTGCTGGTTCACCAGGCGGGGAAACAGCGAGGAGAGGATCGTCACGGCTGGGGCTCTGGGTGGGATCTGCTGCTGCCCAAGGGCTGGGGCATGGCCTTCTGGGTGCCTCTGGTGAGAACAGACTTTGGCAGCATTGTGTAGCTCTCAGCCAATTTATGTTGTGGTCAGCAACTGTTTACCTGTGAAACACCGTTTGCTTACTCTGTAGGTTTGTAGTGACAGTGTCACCCCTGTAGTGTTGTGTGCTCTAGTTTTTCAGTGCGTGTACTGAAAATCAAACTTTATTTATTAAACTATCAGTGTATTTGTTGGCGTTCTGGTGTAAATTAGTGTCTGAAAGTTAAATGACTATTTTTGTGTGTGACAGGTATACCGTGGTGTGCGTGTCGGGGGTCTTCGGATGAGTTTGAAACACTCCCAGAATAAATGTACCCCCCACTTCCCCCACGATTTCCCAGATTGCCCTGCAGGTGCCCGCTTTCAGGAGCAGCAAGAGGCCGAACTGCTGGAAACCTTTAAGAGGTGCAGAGCAGCTTTTTTAACACAGGAGCTTGAGTTTCTATTGTTTTGATACAACAGTTCTACAAAATATATTGAAAAAATGAAGCAAAAAAGTCTGTTTTTTGTACCAAATATGTTTTAATAACCGTGATTGTCTCCACCAAGTACAACATTTTGCATTACAGCTGTAAACCTGTAATGTCAAGTTAAGCTCAGGTATTTCCGTCTTTTCCAGATTTATCTTGGTTATTTTGTGTTTCTGACTGCATCCTTTTTGATTAATGTTGAGTTAGTTGTTCATGGCTGTAGGCTGGAACATGAATAAAGGCTTGCTGTCACTCTGGCCTTCGGAATCGGACCAAATGGGCTGCAAAGTGAAATGTCATCTTAAAGTTATCTGGAGTATTTTTCTGCTAAAGTAGAAAGTTGCTGACGGCTGCAGTGTAAAATGTAAAGATAATGGTGTGAGTTTATCTGTCTGTCAGAGTGTTGAAAAAAGTGACTCACTTCGATGGTCCTCTGTAGGTACTTTAATTGTTAACAAATTTGGTGACATTAGGATTAGATTGAATGTAATATTTTAGCTGAATATAATTACAGTGCATTTAATAGATATTTAGTATAATGTTAAAGACGTGCCTCTACAAATTACCACGACTCGCCAACTCTAAACCAACTCAAACCAAAAACGCTTTAGTATGAGGATCCTTTTGTTGTTTTTGTCTTTATTTTGTTAACTTGATCATGTTGGTGCTGCTTGGGGTGGTTGTTGTGTTTAGGCGTCCTCCCTCCAAACGCACAAACTACATTAAACACGGCTGCCTCGCTCCTTTCCGGTGCCCGTGGCAGCAGCTGGCAGAGGAGTGGGAAGAGATCGTGAAACATGATGGAGAGAGTGGAGAGACCCAACCAGCTAAAATGGAGGGAGAAACCACACCCCCAGGATCCGCCCTCACTGTGCTGAGGTACCCAAGCTGTTAAAAAGGACTTTTTAATCTTTCATTGTTGACAAGCTCCTAATAAATTTCTGTAAACTCGTGTATTTGAAATACCAAGACATAACACTGTTGTTAGTCCGTGTTGTGCAGCTGTAATAAAAGTTGCGGATGGTTTCAGTGGTTATTGTTATTGCAGGAGCCGTAAGGTCCTGAGGCAGCTGTCAGTCTGGTGTCGGCCATCTTCTGGATGTGCTCAGAAAGTTTCTCGTGGTAGCCCCGCCTCCTCGCTGAGCCCTGCAGTTGCCGCGGTGCTGCATGCTCAGTGGGGCCGGTGTCTGGTGTGGGTGCGTGTGTGTATGCTGGGTAAGGGGCTGCCCGGGCTGCATGCCATGCTGTGTGTCCCCACGACTGATGACCTGCAGCAGCTGCGCGGAGACCCCCGGTATGGTGGCCCCTCGGAGCCCAGACACAGAGACCACTTCCAGAGTCTAATGAAGAGGAGCAAGAGAGACAAATCTGCTGCACGGTGCCTTTCCCCTGGGAAGATACAAGACTGCACACCTGCTTCTGTAACAGAAGAGTCTAGCCCTGCATCTAAGAAAGAACAAGACTCGGGCTTCAGCCCCAAAGAGGAGCAGCCAGGAACATCTAGACACCCCCCTCCACTCGAAGACCCCAGCACTTCGGTCTGTCAGGATCCTGCCTCCGCTCCTGCTCTTCAGTCTAGTTCTGGTGACGTTGGTGCGTCGGGGGGGCTGGTGCGGGGACTGTGGCCGGATCCCCTCCCCAGTGTGACCTCGCACTGCTCCCGCGTGACTCTGGGCTGGGTGACGCAGGGAGATTTCTCCCTGTCCTCAGGCGGCGGCGAGGCTCTGGGGTTTGTGAGCCTTTCAGGACTCCTGCACATGCTGTTAGGCCAGCCAGCGGATCAGCGCGGCACCGTGCTTCTGCGCAACCCCTCCTCCCTACAGTACCGCTACGCACGGCTCCACCTAGAGGCCTGAGGCGCTGCAGGGTCACCGCACTAGGCCTAAAACCCCAGGACTGCGCAAACGAGGCTAAGGCTGTAAAACTGTGCAACACAAAACTGAATACACTTTTGTTTTTCTACAAGACTGATACATTTCACACTGGAAAATGTAAAGTCCTCTCAGACTGGGCTTCACATCAGCAGATCAGTGATTAGACTGGAGTGAAGGGGTTTAAACTTTGATTTCCTTATTCAGAGCGTGCCTTGCTGCAGTGATGCTGTCTTTTATTTAATGTATAATGACTATCAATTAGTGTTTATTTCATGGTTTTATCATTTTTCCCCCTTTATATTCTTCTGAGGGGAAAAGAAAACATCCCTTTGTTGAACGTGAAGTTTGAGGGCAGATATAGTTTTTGTTGTTTTTTTGGTTGCCCTCTCGGTTAAACTTTATTTTTTATACATTATAAAATGAGTTGATAGTTTTTGGTTGAGAATATGGTTGAATGCTCATACTTGCAGTGATAAATAAAATGACTGTATAACGGACGTGTTTACTCCTGTTTTGTCTGTTACTGTATTTCACGCGTGAGTTTTAACGTTTTCACACAGTGCTGGTTTGACTGGTTACAGATGCAGGTGGATTTTAAGTGCTTTTGTGTGAACGAGGTGAATTCTGTCATTTAATCCGAGCCAGGAAAACTACAAAGTCCCAACTCAGACATTTTAGCAGAGACATTTTTACCCTGCAATAGTTTATTATATCTCGGCATCAAACAAAAATCTTAAAATTCCCACTTTCCAAAAGCTATTACAGTGAAGTTATTAATACTGTTTATACTTTCATTTTTGAACAAAAAAATGGCTCTGTCTATTTTAAGGTTGGGTTTCATAATCATATGATTACCAGTTACCTATATGTTTACCTATTTCAGGTCTACCTATCAACTTTCCCCAACACGGACAGTGAAGGTATTCTGAAAGCAAACCCAGGATAATTTACACAAGATCAGATTTATGACTTGTCGCTGTTTGGTCCAAAATGGTTCAGAAACTGCAGAGGGAATGAAAAATACTACCCCTGTACCCAACAGACTTAAAGGGCTGGTCTAGGCCTCTCAGTTAACCTGATTAAATGAAAGGGTAGCAAATGCTAAGTCAGAACATTTCTGAAAATCTTTATATATAAACGAAGACTCAACCCTTAGTACTGAGTTACCACAGCAAGTGTCTCTGTCTCTCATATACAACCTGTAATGAACACTGACACACTTTCAGAATGTCTCACACAGCAGTGTCCAGCCTCTTCAATTAGTCATTAGTGCAACTCCCCATTCCTCCACGAGGTGGCGCTCTAAGAGTCCCCTTGCTGCACGTCAGTGTGGCAGACAAGTTTGGAGGCCAGAGTCCCGTGTTTACTGTCCTTCTTCTCTGGCTGCACCTTATCAGTGCACCTCTTACCTGTGACACACAGAACACTGTTACTGCGCCGTTCTCGCAGCCCTTAACTCTTCAGTTACTTTTCATTACTTTTAACATACTTGAAATTTGACCCATAGAGAAGAAGACTCTGTCCGTTTTGATTTTGGGTCGAGTTCTTGCAATCAGAAATACGCCAGTAAAGGCTAACAAACACCTGAGAACAAACACAGTCCCAGTCAACAAAAATAATGTTTTCCACAGTCAGTGCACAAAAAGCATTTTGTCAGAGTCAAACATTTTTGAAAGTGTCTTTTTGTACAAATTTGTCTTGGTGACTGGAATAATAGACATTATTCAAAATGACAAAAACTTACTGCATTTAAGTTAAAAATGTTTTTCCTCCAATACGCAGCTCGGTATATACAAAGTACACACTTCGTTAGATACACACACCCAGTCTGTACACAGTCTGTTCACTCACTGTCCATTTTATCAGCTCCACTGATCATAAACCTGCACTCTGCAAACTGTTTCTCTGCATTCACCCCTTTTTACCGTGTGTGTGTGTGTGTGTGTGTTTGTGTGTTGCACAGAGCAGTGCTGTTTTTAAGCACCTTACCCATCAACCCAAAATATCCAGCCAGCAGGGTCCTGTGGCCAGAACCTGATGAAGGACTTGAGGATCACTAACAAACTGTGAAGCATCAGAACTTCACATCTGCAAGGTGCGATTCACCCAAACTGAAATACTGCTACCATGTCACTGCTGTGCTGGGAATAACTGCTCACTCGAATAAAAACCGCCCACTGGTGGTCTTGTGGGGTCCCGACCACTGATGAACTGGGTTAACGGGGATAAGAAATGATGCAGAGAAACAGATGGAAACAGCCTGACCTGATAAAATGGAAAATGATACAAGACAGATGTAGATTCAGAGTATATCTCTCTCACTTCCTATACAGTGGCCTCAAAAAGTATTTGAACATTTGTGCAATTATTAAAAATGTTCTTTGTGTTATGAAACAAAACGTGGCATTTATTTTACATAGATAATTTCAAGGCTGGTAAAGTAAAGCATTTGGTAAAGTATTCCTTCAGATAGCAGCAGGTGTGTTTCAGTTGTTTGAGAGATATTTTTCGGGTTTGCATCTGAAATGCCTGAATTCACAATTCCGTTACTGAACACAAACGTACTGACGCCATCAGAAAAACAGCCCGAGATCTTTACGCCTCTGTTCTCCACAGAACCCTCGGCCTGGCTCTAAGTCTTCTCTAGGCTAAAAAGGAGTCCAGCATCGGTTTGGTGTTGTTCTTTTATTAATATAGTTTTATGGATAATTAACTTGTCAAAAAATATTAAGTTACCTGAAGAACTTCACCATTTACCACTGGTTAACTGGATACGGTGCCCAAATACTTGCTGGGGCCACCAGACATAAGATAAGGTAAAATAAGATAATACTTTATTAATCCCCAGGTGGGGAAAAGATGTGAGCATTCATTTCACTGTAAGATGTAATGCAGCACTTACCCAATCACAAACATGATGATGTGTATCAACGATAAACCATAAAACTCCTCATAGAATAAAATCCCTGCGAATAAATAAATATATTTAATGTGTATGGCGTAACTACAGATGTGAAAGGATGACGACACTGATCATCTCAGATTACACTGAACACTTCAGCACTTCAGAGGAAACAGTGTATGGCGTGTGATCTCCTACGACCACGAAGACCACTGATTGGCTGAGACCGAGAGGGACCTTACTGTCCTTTCTCTTACAAAGAGACCAGATATTACAGGCCACTGTATGCACACAGCACAGCTGGGACTCAAACCTGAATGGCAGTTCCATTATACACTTCTGATTCATGTACTTTTAACTCTGATTAGTGCTTTAACTGGTTAGACCTTCAGAAGTGGAGTTTCATTTACTGCACAGACTGCATAGACATGGCTCATGTTTGGTTGCTCAAACACTTTCACAGAAAGAATAACGGAAAACATGAACTAGATATTTTCACAAATGTAGTGCCAGTGAAAGAAAAACAAAGACAAGAAACAGACCAAGTTTTTCTAAAACATTACTAAGGAATATGAAGATACGAGAGTACAGCTCATTTAAACCGAGCGACTCACAGCACCACCTTTCAAACGCTCACGAGGTGCATTTTCACAGTGAATGAATTCAGTGAAGAAAGAGACTGATCAGCAGTGATGAATCATGATGTAATGGTGGTGTGTGTGTGTGTGTGTGTGTGTGTGTGATGCAGCTTGTGAGAAAAAGAGAGATGAGTCATTGTGTGGTATCGTTACAGTCTCTGAGCACAGAGGGCAATGCTCTCCAGTTCTAGAGTTTAACTTCACAGATGTTCTTTTCTAGATTTGACTGCTGATTTTACCCCTTGACTGTTTGCTCCAAAAAGTGCGGAAATGCCACAACGAACGTAAAAACTTTTCTCGATTTTTCCTAGTATTTTCAGCAAAAGTACAACCCCTGTTGTCATGTAATATATATTGTTTCTCCTTCGCCAATCACACACAACAATGATACCAGGCCAATTAAAACTAAATGCATTTCCGTGACAAAATGCGGTGTGTGACTATGTGGTTGCTACAGAACTAGTGTTTAGAGACACAGACTTTGCAGTGTGTCTTTTCGCCCATGATGTCACAGACTCTCTCTGACACACATTTCGAATGCGACTCGACCATTCTCTCTCTCTCTCCCCATATATTACAAAGCCAACGCGACCACAAAAATCTAATTTTAAACTCTCAAAATCGACAATTACATTTGCACTGCAGGGGATGTTATTACACGTTTTGACATTGGAACTGAGCTCAAATTTTAAAAACTGTAGAAGAAGCATCCTCAAAATTCACCTATAATAAGAATAACAAAAAATAATCACACTAACTAATGCTGAGAGCACTGCTGGTATTTACATTTGATTGGTTGCTGACACAATGTTACTCATGTAGTAATGCAGCACTGCTTCATCAGCCCATTTCAACTGATTTGCTACTTTTCCTGATCTCATCCTAGATGTTAAATAGTAATAATTGACATTGATCAAACAAGCGAACTGAATGAAATAACAGATTTCAAAACAGGCTGAACCACAGTTTTTGATGTCCTACTGTGGTTGCAGAAATTCAAATTAAACTGCACTGCCAGAAAATACAAAAAATGCTCAGAGAAACACAGTAGTACCTGCTACTACAGCACTGGCTGTGAAGAAAACATAATTGATAGGAACAATTTCTGTGGCATCAAACATCTTCATGGCCTCATTGAGGAATCTATAAATAAAAAAGGTGATTGTTACAATTAAAAATAAATAGAACAGATTTGGGACATTTTGATGGTCCCACATTATTTATTCTTTTTTTTTTTCAAATGACACAAATCTACAAATATACAAATTTTAATTTTAAATGAAAATCCAAAAGACTCACTTAATCTGAAAGGCACAGGAGGCGACCATGACAATGAACATGATATAGAAGATGGGGTATGTGAGCTGGAGATGGCTCCCACGAATCGTCTCTGTGAGCATCCCAGACACAGCTTTCACCGAAATCACCGTCAGAGACGCTGAACACACACATACACACACACACACTGCACTGTAATATATAATATAATAATACACATCATCAGTATATACATCATGCTGCAGTGAATCAGTGATATGATCGAGTTCACTCTCACCAAGCAGAGCCACCAGGAGCATCACAACCACAATGTGATTCAGATTCCTGCACTTATACAGATACAGCAGAATACAGAACAAAACCACCTCCAAAAACTGAGGGGGCAGAGAGAGAGAGAGAGAGAGATACAGACACAGAGAGAGAAAGAGACAGAGAGAGAGACAGAGAGAGAGAGATAGAGACACAGAGAGAGAGAGAGAGAGATACAGACAGAGAGAGAGAGATAGAGACACAGAGAGAGAGAAAGAGACAGAGGGAGACAGAGAGAGAAAGAGAAAGAGAGAGAGAGATATTAACAGAAAACTCATGCAGCAGTGAAAAAAACACAACTAGGCACACAGCTGTGCAGGACATTACAGTAAAAATCGCCAACATTTCCTTGTAATCTAAGTCCTAATTTTAATAAACAATAATAAACATTTCAATGACTATAATTTCTTATTTTGAGTTTTTGGTATGTTACTGTGTTTACATTTTTTTTTTTTTTTTACATTTCTTAGTTCATTGCAGCTCTTCAAAAAATGTATTATTATTATTATTAGCTGACAAGACAGCTCTGCCCTCACTGTCCCTTTTTCAGGACCTTCACAGGACCACCAGCCACCAGGTAATATCTGAGTGAGCCATTACCAGCACAGCAGTCACACCAGTATGTTAGTGAGTGTGAGTGTGTGTGTGTGTGAGTGTGTGTGTGTGTTTTTAAACACTGTACCGACTTCCTGTCTACTTTATTAGACTCCTCTAACCTGCTGCTCCACCCTGTAGGTGTAAATTATAACAGAGCTCGATCTGTTCATATTCCTCCGGGGGATTTTGTTAGTCATCACCTAGAGCTCCGTTTCTGGCTGAAGAACATTGTTGGCTGGATACACACACACAAACATAACACCACCATATCAGTGCCACAGCTGTTCTAAAAATGATCCTCATAAACAGTTCCTGTTCGCTGGTGGTCCTGTGAGGGTTCTGACCTCACTATCAAACACTGCAGTCAAATACAAAATGCGTGTGCTGTTAAATGTATATGTAAACATACAAATTAGAGATTGTAGTCAGACCATCCACAACATCCGCATATTTTTTTCATTGTTTGTCTAGTGTGTGACATACAAAGTAGGCAAGGAACTGCCAGCTGATGAGACAACGCTCCACCATGTTGGCTGTCACGTGGGGCGCAGAATGAGGCGCGAAGGTCACCAGAAGATATGTGCCTGAGAGGGCAAGAGTGCCTCCTGTGGGCAGAAAAACCACAGTGCAAACTAAGGCCATGAAGTTAACTCAGTTACATATTTCAATTACAGCTGCTCATACATGTAACTACAGTAAGCAGTATCAAAGAAAGCCGGTGAAACATACCCAGAAGATCAGAAGCTCGTAAAGTCTCTTTGAGGAACACCACAGAAATGATAGCACTGGCTAAGAGACAGATAGAGCAGACATGAATTGTGGGTGTTAGGTATGCAAAGGTACAAAGAGACCTCGAACCTACAAAGCAGCAACGTGATGTGTGCCAGTATTAGAACTACTCGAAGACCAAGAAGTACATTCAAAACTGATAGAAACACAGCTACATTAGAAAGTGTGTTTTATTTAATTCCTGACTACCACAGACAGTACAGAAGCACCAACAAATCACACAAACTGGGGCTGAGCACCGCCAAGTTCAGTGAGTCACATTCGCTGTGTTCAGCGATTCTCGTGTACATTCTGATGTACATGAACGTACATAGCGAAGACTCTATTCCTGCAATCACCAGAAAGAGGACATTGAAATCACACCTTATCCACCCAGATCTGACACAACAGAGCGTATAGAGCATCTTGCTCATCAATGAGGCCATGGCAGGCTGTCCTCAGCAGTTCAGCATGGTAAGCAGTTTATCACCATCCACTACCCACAGTTCCAATTCAGATGAAAGTGAACCATATGGGAAATGGGATCCATATCCTGACATACCAATGAGGATCCCACCTGTGGTTGGAGTTGAGTTCTCTGTAGTGTTTCCAGAACTGAGGAAATCAATAGTGGGCTAATGTAACTGGGAGCAGCCCGGTTTAACCCAGCAGAGAGAAACACGGATGATAGTGAGTCAAGTCTGTACTATCCAAATGACCACTGAAAGTGTGCTTGCTGTTTTGTCTGACCTCATGAGAACAATACTGGTTGTAAAAGTTTTAGTGTCCTGAAAGCAGTGAACTGGACCTCCAGTCCAGCGGGAATGCTTGCGTAACTAATTTGCTGCATGAGTGGACTGACGACAGGTACACAACAGCAAAAAGAACATTCTGTGTCTCCAAGGCATTAGCAGTGTTGTGCACGAAAAGCTGCCGCAGTTGCTTCATAATTTTGTACAAAATATTTAACTGCATGAGGAGCGGCCTTACCGATAACAGATACGCAGCCAAGTGGAGCGATGAGGGAAGCCGGAGCGAATCCATACGCAGCAAAATTGCCCAGCTCCCCAAGTCCCATTAGCAGGATACCGCACCACCACAGCCGGCTGGTGTAGTACGGCTTGGTGCCCCGCTGGGACTGCCGTATGTGGGTGTACTTCTACTGAGAGAGTGGAAGTTAGCAGCAAGAAGTTTACAGTCAATCCTGAAAGAAAGACGATTGCTGTTTCAGACTCACTGACCTGGATGTTCAGTGAAATACTGATCAGGAAGTTTCCACACACTGCAATGATGATCCCCAGGATATATATCTGAAAACACACACACACACACACACACACACACACAAACATCATAGGTAACCGACACATGAATCCTCACATGCTATAAGTGTGTATATGATTTTAGTGTTTTCTTGTCTCAACAAAGCAGTACATAACAACTCCACACAACTATATTGTAATCATGTGATGAAAGAAAAGCCACTCACAGAATTAAAGAAATACACCCTGACACTACAGGTACATACAGCACAAATTATACATGATTTATTATAATTAAGAGTCTGGACAGTCTTTCTATTTGTGAGAAGTAAAAAAAAAGACATGACAGACTTTGAAAAGGTTGGATATAAACATGGAACCAAAAAAGACTCAATTACTGATTATTTTTATTGATGAGCAAGAAAAAATATTGCAATGTGGCAAAATAGCTAATCAATCTGCTGTGAATGAGGAGTCAGAGAGCATAAAGCTTTTCTGGATCTTTGAAATGGACATTGCTGCGGACTGGAGGCATGAGCTATGTAGACATTTCTCAGCATGGTGTTTTGTGGAACGAAATTCTAAGGGGAATAGCAATAGCCTTTAGCACCGGGCAGCGCCCAACACCGCGCTCATAAGGAAATCTACAGGGGGGTTCAGTGGACACCAGAGGCCCAAAAGGCCTTTGAAGAACTTAAACAGCATATCTTCATGGCCTCGGTCCTGCTGATCCTGGACCCTCAGCTCCTCTTCATCGTGGAGGTCGACGGGTCTTATGTGGGGGTGGGCCTTGTGCTCTCCCAACTGCACCCGCACCTTTTACTTGCATTGCCTGACTCCCACAAAACATAACTATGACATCCAGGACCTGGAGCTTTTAGTGGTTAAACTGGATTTAGAGGAGTGGAAACTGGCTTCACGGGGCCCAGTACCCATTTGTGGTTTGGACTGGCATACACTGAGCCGGCCAAATGCCTGAACCCCCACCAGGCCAGGTGGGCCCTCTTCTTTGCCAGGTTCCACTTCAGACTATCCTGACTGGGGTCAAAAAATACCAAGTCAGATGCCCTGTCTCACCAGTGGGGGCTGCCACCCACAGTTCCCCTCACAGCCCATCATCCCTCAGGCTCATATTTTGGCCCCAGCTCATTGGTACATGGTGATGACCGTTAGGGCCGCACTTCTAAAGGAGCCGGACCCAGGTGGTGGTTCCCCGGGTCTTTAGGTCCCTGCCTCAGTCAAGGTCTGGGTTCTTCAATGGGGGCACACCTCATGCATTGCAGCACTTCCAGGGACTCCCCTGGAATTTATTCAGAGACGGTTTTGGTGGCTCCATGTGGAATAGGAGGTCTGGGCCCTTGCGGTGTCCTGTGGGGTATGTGCCTGTAATAAGGGCCTCAGAGTGTTTAGGTTTTATTCTCCATGTTCTACATGCCTTATCTGGGATCCATATGTCACCATGGGCACCGGAACCATTATAGCACTTTTCAAAATCATTCGTTTCGTCCCCCCCACTCTCCCAGACAACAGCCGAGACGTAGATAGCACCATCCCCCCCCAACACGGACAACAGCCAAGATGCTTTGCCCCCCTCCACACATTAAAATGTATGTCACTGCCAGCTGCTGTAAAGCATTAAGTATGACTTGATTCTTGACTTGTACTGAAATAAACACAGCAGTCAAAGTAGTGTATTAAACACTACAGTTTAATCTTTGACTAGTCTAAGAGGCACTATGAATAATAATTACTAAAACCCAACACCTTCAAAATCAAAGCACAAAACAAAACCTAAATACAAACTTAAACAAGGGCGGCCTCTAGTGGCCGCTCTCAGGCCATGACAGTACCCCCGCTCCTAAGACGCACCACCGGGGCGCCAACAGAACAATCAAAACACCCCAAGGGCAGAGGATGGGCAGGCGGTGGCAAAGGGCAGCATCCCATAAGCCCCACCCGACTACATCTCACTGGACAACCTTTTGGCCGCCAATCCGCATGGCCAGGGCGGCCCAGGTGGGTCTCATGGGACACTCCCCTTTGAAAGTCTCAGTCCTTACATATGGAGCCCCCTCCTGGGAGCCTCTCACTGTCCTTCGGGTGGAGCCCCTTATAGGGAGCCCCTCGTTGTGCTCGGGGGCAGAGCCCCCTACCGGGAGCCCCTTGTTGTCCTTGGGGGCAGAGCCCCCTACTGGGAGCCTCTCGTTGTCCTCAGGGGCGGAGCCCCCTACCGGGAGCCCCTCACTGTCCTGGTGGGCAAGGCCCCCTCCGGGAAGCCCTTCAGCAGGGAGCCCCTTGCTGTCCTTAAGGACTGAGCGACAAGAGGAGCTGCATGTCCTCGAGGAGCAGCAAGATGGGCTGTGCATCCACGAAGAGCGGTGAGATGGGCTGCGCATTAGCGAGGAGCGGCAAGATGGACTGCATGTCCGCGACAAGACGGGCTGCATGGTTTCGAAGAGCGGTGAGCCGGGCTGCGTGGCCTCGTGGAGAAGCAAGATGTGCTGCATCGCCTTGTCGCTTAGGAGCATGGCTGCTGTGGGCTGCTGGCTGAGAGCAACGACCAGATCTGCTACCCACCTCTCGAACAGGTCCATCTGGTGCTGCAGTCCCCTCACACGTTCCTGCAGCACCCCCGTTTCCAGCAGAAGGACCGAAAGGGCACAAGGGATTTCATCTCTCATAGCCGGCTCCTTAGCTGGTGTGCTCAAGGCTGGCTTCCTTACCAGCTTCCTCCTCACTGGTCGAGGGGCTTGGCAGGGCACCAGCAGGAGGATCGGAAGAGCACCAGGGACGCTTTCCCTCTGGGCTTTCTTCCAAGCCGGTGTGCTCAAGGTGAGCTTCCCTGCCCGCTTCCTCCTTGCTGGTTGAGGGGCTAGCCAGTCTGCCATGGTGTAGCCAGCCTTGTCCCTTGTGATTAGCTCCTGAGAGAGCGCGGAGAGTTCTCCCAGGAGGCACTCCTCTTCCTTGGGCATGCAAGCCTTGCACGCCTGCTGCGCCAATTGTTGTCTAGTGGGTCAATCTGTCACGTCTCCCCCTGACTCCCAAGTGATTGCAGGCACGAGAGCAGACTTCCATTTCGATGCATTTTATTTGAACAAATCAAGAGGCGTGAGGGCCCACAAACAAAACTCAATGCTTTTCCAAAAACCCAAACGGAGTTTAAGGAAAACACAACCAGCCACTATGACGGTTGATCCACACTTGAACACAGAACACAACCACCATCAATAAACAAACTCAAACACTTTAACAAAACCCAGTTGTGAATAATAATTACTAAAACCCAACACCTTTAAAATAAAAGCACAAAACAAGACCTAAATACAAACTTAAACAAGGGCGGCCTCTAACGGCCACTCTCAGGCCATGACAGTATAAGTGTAATTTAAGATGTAATCTTAAATTTAAGACAGATTAGAATCTAGCAGCTAGGTGATAGATTGATCTTTGGCAAGAGATTGATTCCAGAAGCTTTGTGGAGATTAATGACAGCAGTTTAATAGTCTTATCACTCTTATGCCTTGCGCCGCTATCTAACTGGCCGGCGACCTTCATGCCTCATTCTCAAAAGAAAGACAGAACATCCTAAAGTAATTGTTTTGTAACCTTTAAGCTAAAACCTTAAAGGGAAGGTAGCACAACTCTCTCATTCTTTACAGATGGCAGATAGTGTTTCAAGATCATAAAAAGTTCCTGGTTTTATCCTGCTAGTATTACTAGTATTACTCTCAGGGGGGGTGTGAGGTTGGCCAATGAACTGAATCACTTCTTTAACAGGTTTGATTCATCCAGGGTGCAGTCTCTGACATCGGCTGCAGACACCC
>JBBJLS010117359.1:0-18114 GCA_037577275.1 Bryconaethiops microstoma
GCATATATAGAGAACGTTTCAATTATTTCTACAGCATTTGGTGGATTCCACAGCCACCTGAAGACACTCTAATTAGGCTACTTTCCGGTCGCGGTCACTTCTCCGAATGGGTACTGACATCCGAAGTGTGTCAGGTTTGCCTTGAAAAGTCCTCAAAGCAAACAAAAACATGAAAGAACAAATATTATTAGAAGTACTACTAGTAGTAGTTGTAGTAATAGTGGTACTAGTAGTAGCAGTGGGGATAGTATTGTTATTAAATGACCTTGTTCAGAAGACGCCAGTTGCGTATCCATTTGCATGACAGGGTTTTCATTTTCCACGTTTTCAATCGCGAGTGAACTTTAGGAGCCCGAAGCAGTAGTACACATTAGGCAAAACAGCGTTTTTGTCTTTACTAGCGATCTAGCTTTGATTCGGCTTCCACCGCGGCTATTCGCCTCCTTTGTAATTGGTTTCAATGCAGGGCGGACGCCTGTAAAACTTTTACGGCTCTGACGCGCAATAAAACTTTATGGCTTCGCCCAGCACCTCTAAAAACGACGACAGTTGTTTCCTGTCTAGCGAAACAGATGGGAACCCAGATAGCTTTTCCTCTGTCACGTCGCCGTGCTGCCTTTGATGATTGCGTGCAGCTTGCTCCCAAGCTGGAGACTTTGCTAATGAGAATAAACCAAAACGGCAGCAGTTAACATAGAACGTAATCGATAATGTATGTTTTGAGCCTCACAACAGACTGTGGACAAAACAGATTCAGAAATAATTCGAACGAATTAAGGCATTAAAAGGTCAGCAATGGCGAGTAAAAACGGTCCTCCTTTGAAAATTACATTGAGTAAAATGTCATCTTTAATACAGGAATATCAGTTTATTCGGCATTGCGAATGAAAAGGAAATTGAAAACTAAATTTCGAAATTTGTTGTTTTATTCAGTATATTTAGCTAATTCCCAAGATATGCTACATAGTAAATATATTGAACGAAACATTTTTGGCACACACTGACAGGCAGAGCACACATACACACACCACACACAGGCTACGACACACAGGTAAGAAGGTACTCACCATTATGTCAACGCTGTGTAAACCGAACAACAAAACCTCTACACTATCACGCATTTACCGCTGACCTTCAACTGTTTCCTCCAGAAAGGGTGCGCATTTTTTTCACCGCCCTCACTTTTTCAACTTTTTTTGGAGGTTGAATAAGGGAATAAGCTATAGGGCCTAAGGGCAGTGACCGTGAGTGGCTCGCGGCCAGCACGTGACGCCATTAAAGTAGATTTTATGGTTAGGGAGAACCGACAATCCCCTCAATATATTTACATCAAACGCGTTAATTGTCATGAGCTGCGGGTTATCTGAGTGCTCCAGAGTCTGGTGGGGATTGTTCTGCTCGCGCTGCTCGGGGAAACGGCTCCCACGCGGTGCGGTAAGTTCATAATCTTATTTCTCAAGCTAATGAAGTAGACACCTGCTCCGACACCCACCGGGGCCTTCACTAATACCATAATTCGATGTTTTCTTCAGGAAAAAAAATTGTTTGCTCTCCGCTCTAATGGGTTTCAGTCAGCCTCGTCTGTCTCTTTGGGTTGTGATTGTGGACTGGAACCGTTTGGCTTTCGTTTGGTAAAAATGGGAGGCTTTTGAAATTTGGTGCGCTGAAAGAGTTTTGGGAACCACCTGCTAACTTCCGCTAAGAGAAAGAAACGAAAAGAAATGAAATTCGCTTCCTTGCTGGAAACGAATCTGTGCAGACACCCAATGCCGCATGATGTGCGGAATCTGCTCTCCAGATTCTTCTCGATAATAATGAACGAGTGAGGTAAGGGGAAACCGAAGAGGGCCTACAGGACGTCCTTGCTGAAAAAAATGGTTCAGCTCAAGCGTGTTCGATGTTGGAATTGATCTCGATGTTCTCATAACACTGTAGATTGTATATTATTGTATATCACATTGCTCAGTATATTGTTTATTGTATCTTAACATGTTATTGTTGTTTTATACCGTTGCGCTCGAGACTCCATCGACCGGAATCAAATTCCTTGTGCTCACTCACATACACGTGATTCTGATTCTGAAATGATGGGGTATCAATATTAGTATCTTATTTTAAATACTAATGTATTACTATTACCAGTACTACCAATAATAATAAAAAAATAATATCACGCCAGGTCATTTTAAATCATACGAAGGCTCCTGACATTGAATCTCAGAAGACGAAGCAATAAGATGTTGTAAGTCTAAAGCGAAAACCAGAGAATGTTTAAAAAAGACATAACTATATTACAATACACATGAAGTGGAAACGCTTGCTCTGTAGCTCTGAAGCTCGAATCCCTTCAGTGTTAACACGCTCTTTGCATGTGGGTGGGTGTGTACGTGTGTATGTAGAGACAAATCTGAAGGTCTTACAGTAATAACATGACCAATAGGCTTATTAATTCACAGTCAAGTGCTCCAGCCCGAGTAATGAAATATAAATAAAAGAGTACCCATAAAAAAGTTGGAGTGTTTTATTTGTACTGCCCACGAACCGCGCGTGTTTTTGTCCTCCCAACAAACACACACCAGGCAGCTGTGTGATATTTAAAGGGTCGCATTCCGAACGTTTTCTCCAACAGGAACTGCAGCGCTGAACTGATCACGTATTCAACGATTCAGCTGAACTCTGGAGGAGGTCACTGCAAGTCCAGCCTGCCAAATGAACAAAGTGGCGTAAGACAGCTCCACCTATACGGAGCTTTGGATGAATCGCGAATCGATGCTTAAATAAGCTTAAAAATATGACACAGAACCTCTGTGGCAAATGTTTCCCTAAACGCGCATGATTTCACCTTTAGCGTTAAAAACTGTCTTACTGAGGAGTGCGGGACAAATGGCATTTGTATTGGGACAGATTTCATTGACGGTGTCTCATCAATAACTGCTCGGCAGTGAACTATTGAAACAAATCTTATGTCGGGGTGAAACGCCGGTCAGGCTGTCTAATATTAAAATATGCCCTCAGCAAGAGAGCGAGAGCGAGAGCGAGAGGGGAGCGGGAGAGAGAGAGTGAGGGAGAGAGAGGGAGGAGAGCTGGAAATGGGGGATGGGGTTGCAACATCCCTGGCATCTGAGATTTATTGCCGGGTGTATGAAGAAAAGAGCACCCGGATGTGATTTGGGAGATTTCGCCATAATAAACTTAGTCGTGCGTTCAGATGTTGCAAGCTCTGTTATGGGACACTGAAAAGCAAATGTATATTTATTAATAAACTATGAGTGTTATGACCTAACAGGAGACCACTGGAAAAGTAGAACTGAAGGATCCCGAATGGAAATCTCCCTATTGCTCGTGTATTTTGTGTGTATGTGTACAACGCAGCTTGGTCCTTTGTGTTTTGGAAGAGTTGATCTCTCGCTCTCTTTGATGTTATTTTCTCTAAAGTCGTCTATATGCACCCTGTAGAACCGAATTTGTGTGACCTCTCAACAACCGCAAATTCGCGTCTACGGGAATACATGGGCGATTCCAGATCCCACCTTTACGCGGCTTATGGCAGCATCAGCCATCTGGGAAACAGGCTGTGACTTTAGGCCATGAAGGACTGCACTACGGAGTGGAAATGTGGGGAAGGACTGAGGTGGTTTGGGGGGGTGGAGGGGGAGTCACCCCCCAACGCTAAAAAAAAAACACAACGAAATGTTATGTGAATGCAATTTAGCGAAATTTTATGAGAACGTAATTCTCCGCTTTTTCTGTTTAATTAAGCTTTACTCGACCTCTCACAACCTGAAAGCAGACCAATGCTAAGTGTAGGTATAGATAATTTATAGAGTGGCGCTCTAATAAAGCCTCAACATTTTCACGCATACAAGAGCTCAAGAGGATTCCTGACTCTGTAGGGAGTTTATTTATTCTAAATTACGCTTTTAATACGAATTGATATTTGAAGAATTGAAGAAATGATGGTATTCTTGACCTTGTATGGTAAATTGATGCATTGTAGCCTAATTAAAGTTTTAGTTTTTTAAACTGATGTTGATGTTTGAGGTTACTCTCCCCAAATTTTCCCTAAATATTTTGGAGAAACTTATGGCAAACATGCACCAAAGTCAAGAATATTCTTGAGAACATCGTATTTAAAATGCATAAAAATGGTTATCTATACTACAAAAAAGACAGGTAAACACTGGCTTCCGTATCCGGGAATTAGAAGCAAGGTCTGCCATTGGTGCCATCATGTCACGTGATCCTAAGTAACTTTACTGGGATCTCCCTGGCCGGTGGGAGGGCTTTAAAGAGCAGAAAAACGACAAAGGTGGGAAAATTTATTTCTCCCTCCCGAAATTAATGACCATGAGCTCGTATTTGATGGAGTCTGCCTACATCGATCCCAAATTTCCTCCTTGCGAGGAATATTCGCAAAATAACTACATCACTGACCACAGCCCTGACTATTACAGACGCACGCGGGACGCCGGGTACCAGCATCACCACCAGGAGCTGTATTCCCAACGCGTGGGCTACCAAGAGCGCCAGTATGACTGTGAAAGCATCCCTGAGTCCGAGCCCAAGCCCCAGCAGAGGCACGAGCTCGCCCGTGCACGAGAACACCTGCCTCCATCAGCGACCCCCACCCCGCCGCCCGGGACCTCCTGCACCCAAGTCGACCCCGAGGTGCCCAAAAGCCTGACCGGGACTAAGCAACCCGTGGTCTACCCCTGGATGAAGAAAATTCACGTCAGTGCGGGTAGGCACGCGACAGCTCTCTTCCTTCATCCATCTCTTTCTCTCTCTCTTTCTCTCTCTCTCTTTCTCTAGTCCCATCCCATTACTCTGCGCCCGAGTGTTTGCCATTAGCAGCCGCTCTGGCTGCAGAGTTGACGGTGCACGAGAGGAGAACCCCCTTTGAAGCGACGCAAGCAGGCGGATTTACGAGCGCGCGCTGGCAATTACACCCGCCATAAATTTTACAGAAGGGGCAATAGTCTGGGCAGCCCGCGCCCTTTATGAATGTACCGCTGGAGAGAGGGAAAGAGAGGAGGGAGATAAATATGTGGCAACATCAGATCAATAATTTACCTCCAGTTCCTAAGTTCGAAATTTTGTTTGTGAATTTACATTACAATGAAATTTCACTTTTTCGTCCTTGTTCTTTAAAAAAAAAAAAATTTGTCCATTTTTGTTTCTGTTCCCAGTGAACTCCTGCTACGGCGGATGCGAACCCAAGCGCTCGCGCACCGCCTATACACGCCAGCAGGTCCTGGAGCTGGAGAAGGAGTTCCACTACAGTCGCTACCTCACGAGACGGAGGCGGATCGAGATCGCCCACTCGCTGCTGCTCTCTGAGCGGCAGATCAAAATATGGTTCCAGAATCGCAGGATGAAGTGGAAGAAGGATCACAGGTTACCCAACACCAAAGTCCGACCATCCTCCTCTTCCTCAGCAGGCTCGAGCTCCAACCCAGCTCCGCGTGACCCTCCTAGCGTTTCCCCGAATGCTCGAGCCCAGGAAATCGCAAGACTATAGACGAAGGCATAGCTCATGGACTAAAGGAATTAAATATAATTTATACACATATATTCTTTTTTTATACATCCACATATATGTGTAAATGGGGTTTTACCATATGCTGTAAATTCCAGTAACTTGTAAGATTGTTCGGAACGCAGGGTTAATTTATTCATTAATTTATAACTCTCATTTATCAACACTTTAGAGTGAACCGTCCAACCACCACCAGCCAACGTAATGTATTTACAGTAGTGTTTATGCCAATTTCATCCAGAGGTCTAAATTCTGCTAATACACAAATTAAGACTTTATTTGTTTCTCTCGGTTTTCGTGGTAGGCGCATTAGATTGTGATTTTAATTTGTAAAACTGTAACATTGACTTAGTGCGTTGTGACGTAAGTGATTGTGATCAATAAAGGAGTGTCGATGCAAACTGAGATGGATTCCTTTTGAAGCAATTAAGGACGACCGCAACCACAAGGAAGTGCAAGCGGAATCAAGAGAACGACTTTTTTCCAAAAACATTTAATTTTTATATAGTTTTTATGAATATATTTTTCGGAATTTAAAAGTAACATACAATTACAAGCTATTTAGTTTTAGCTCTGGAGGCATTATTTTTATTATCATTATTATTATTATTATTATTACTGTTATATGTGTTTCGTTTACAAACATTAAATTAGCGGTGGAGAAGCCAGGTCTCATTTGAAAGGCAACCTTTTCTTTACCTCGTGTAAACTATCGGTAAAAGGAGGCCCAGCCTGTGGAATTCTTCTTACAGAAGAAGGGTAGAACCTGGGTTCATCTCGAGGCCAAGTGTCCGGAGCTAATGGGTCCTGACCTTTTTAAACACATATCCCAGGCAGACTGGCCAAGGTATGTGCACGCGTGCACATGGACAACCTGCAATTTTTGCAGAATACACGATAATAGAAATTCCTGAATAAAAAATTGAATTCCCCCATTTTCAGATATATCATCATCACTTGAATAAAATACATTATTAATCATCAACATTATACATTTTAACGATTTATCGATATTATTAACACTAGTATATTATTAGTGAGATTTACCGGCTGGTGTTTGATGTTATCACCCCACTTGAGACATGAAGGGTTGCGTTTGGCAATCGTTCTGGGACGCTCGCGGTGGTCTGATCTGGATTTACTGCTGAGAAGAATCCAAAATGGGTAAAGTCAGATGGATAAAACATAAGTATGATGATGACGATGATCTTTCGTATGGGTCCAATTTTCCAATTTTCCGAATACATGCTCAGGTTGGGCTTCGTTTAGACCAAATTTCGCCCTCCATTAAAACTATTAGTGAAACAAACCCGTTTGTCAGAATTTTCACTAACCCGTTTGTCAGAATTTCCAATAATGCTAATTATAATAATGTACATCATAATGACACGTACACTGAAAAATTGTTCAGTGAATGTACTCGACTCATGTATGTTTAGCATTTTCACATGAATCAAATATATTGAATCAACCCACCAAAATTGGTATTATTATACATACGGACATATTTGAATGAAGTAAATTCAGTGCATCACATTATTCGATGCATTTCTAATTCCATACATCATTCATCATACATCAAACGACTGTGAGTAAAGGTTTGTCCTTCGCTAATATTTCCCAGCCTATAGTCTTCAGGATGTACTGAGATAGAATGATTGTGTTATTTAGGAATTTAATTCGTCGTTTCAATATACACGCCTCTTCACGGGCAACCTAAAAACATTCCAATCTAAGTAACTGGACATCTCAAATTAGAATGATCATTAATATGAATATATCTATTCCTTTTACAGCACAGCTCTTTGGTCTCCAATGCCTCCAAAAATACCATAAGACCTAATAATCCCTGACAACCTTCTTATCTTTACAACAAGTAGAAGCATTTCCCTCAAAATGTGGAAGGGGCTGCAAGTTATGTTTGTACAAACTGGCACTTATTAAAATACTGAAAATGTTTCATGACTGTAAAGAAAAACTACTTTAAATACATTGACTTGAAGCAAATTACAGTTTTTGGACACAAAAAATTTCACATTTTATAACTTATGTTTGATACATTTTATACTTATTCTTCTATAACTGCATAATGTAATTATATTTATCGGAATATATCTAATTTATCAAATTCATCTGAATTAAATTAATTGTAACTATTTTTTAAATGCTCCTGGTTGTTGTGGAGGTATGAGTGCACTGCCAGCTCCTTGCTTAGAAGCTTAGCCGTCCCAAGTTGAAACAGGGGTCATCTGAATATTGACTGGTGAAGAAAGGTTACCCTTCTCGACTGCTGAGAGCTGTGAAGCTTTTATACTGTGGAGCCTCATGCATAAAATCAGGATGGAGGTAACATTTTTACTGTTTTTTTAAAAATCTATATTCATCTAATACTGATGTTTTATTATATACATTTACAGAAAGGCTGTTAAAATCCTGGCCAGTCTTTCTTTTGATGCTTTGTTCTAAGATGTTTGGCACCATCCATTTACAGCTTTTGACCTTGATATTTACAAAAAAATCTGAGTAATAAAGCTGTAATAAATTCTCATCCCCTTTCATTGTGTAATCAATTATTATGATTTTTTTCTTCATGTAAAGAGAAATATGGGAAAAGTTACACAGAAACACAGACGATGGTTAACTGAACTATTCACAACACTACACCATTTTATTGATTTCTACTGCAGTGTTAATCAATATAAAACGCACCTTGATCGGCTTGAGATAATGTATGATGTAAAACGTGTCATTTATATGGTAAACTCGTTCCAGTTAGACCCATTTTTAAAGAACTGAACAAACCACAGCCAGGTCAGTGTTTTGTCCTCACAATGCTCAATAAATGAGTAGATATGAGTAGAGTTTTACCACACTCTGAATCTGTTTTTTAATGTTTCCTCTTTCATGACCAATTAGAGCCTGTTAATTTTCCAATGAGTTACAGAAGAGCAAGGAAAATGACCAAGTGCATGCACTGAAACTACCAGGCATCAAGGCACGGTGTACATTCAGGCTAAGTGGATAATCGGACAGGGATGTGAGAAAAGTGACATGAAGAAAGTGAGATGATCTATTACTGCGACCGCAGTTCATCCAGAGTTCATTCAGTGTGCAGCCTGCGGCTGTGAGCCTCGTCGTAACCCATATGACCTACCATCCAATGTCGGAGGGCTGCAAGGTCATCCTCTAGGCTACATCCTGAGCTGTATTTCCCAGAGACAGTGGAAAAGGGTAGTACAAATGATTCAGTGTAAATATTAGGAAATATTACAATAAAAAATAAACCTTGTTATTGGGAAAACAGGTCCAAAACCAGCCAAAGGGTACTGTTTGGAATAGGCAGGTTCTTGGTCAGCTTGTGGGTTCAGGTCAGGAAATTCTTTTCCCTAAATCATAATGGAAAGTTGAAGGCAGTCTGAACAGCTGAAAATAGGATTTGGAAGCTCTATGAAATGCTATTACTTCGATACTGGATAAAAGCAGTGATTCTGTTTAATTTAGGCTAAATCCTAAATGTAGGCTAATGCAAAATTGTATTTGTTCATGAAGTACAAATCTCAGATATTATATATGATATAATCATATAGGCAGTTTTTATATGTGCAATTGTTATATATGCATTTACATATCCAATTCAACATTCCTGAAATAATGTAGGATAAAACAAAGTCAATGGCAGCCTGGCCACCTGAAACCAAACAGTTCAACAGATGAAAAATAAATATTTTACTTGAAATTCACTGCATTAGAGCAAGTGACCCCATTTAATTTAGGCTATTATTATTATACATACAATGATATATGCAATTATTATATTTTCAATAGGTTGCTAAATTAAATCAGGATTTACACCACTTTATGAAATGATTCTATTTCTCAATATCTAAGACTGATAAAGGGTAACCAATTAGCATTTAAACAATTATGTGAATTTTCTCTGAAGCCTATTTGTAAAACCATAGTATTCCTCCCTCCTCATATACACAACTTCCAATATCTCCTACAGAAAGAATGAGATTTAAACTAATTACATAATGCTGCATTTATTGCATTCTTGAAAATATACAGGCTAACAAATCATTCAGAACCTTCTGTTACTCAGACATGCCTAGAAAAAAAACTGTTTAAGGAAGCATCTCAATGGGGTTCAAGTCAGGACTTATACTAGACCCTTAAAATATTGGAATTCCTTGGTACGCATATATAATAATTTGAGTCTTTCAGTAGTGGACTTGATCTTGTATAAGAGGGTCCTGGGTTCAATTCCAGGGTTCTTTCTGTGTAAGTGTGTATAGATTGTTTTTAACACTTACCGTTTTATGATGGCACCTCCATTTCAATTTTACCATTTCATGTTTTTTTTATTTTCATTTGAAATGAGAAAAACTTTTTGAAAACTTGAAGGGCATCTAGATAATGTATATATCTAGATAATTTCTTTTTGTGAATGCAAGTGTGCACAAGTGCCTTGGTTTTGCACAAAAGCTTAAGTTTGCTTTTTATCATTGGCCTTTATTATTGGTATATACTGAGGAATAAAGGGTATGTTCTGAAATGCTAAAAAAGTTTACATGCCATGTCAGTCTCTTCCAACGAAATTTGGCTTTCTATGATTTGTGCCCATTAAATTCTAGTTTTGAGATGCTGTTCTTCATGAAGTTCTTTTGTCCTTGCAGACAGCTCCTAATAAGCAGGTCAATGTTGTACGTAAAGATACAGGATGCTTGAATATCAGTCAAATCCTTATTTACTGTGTCTAGATCACACAGATTATTCCAGGTATTCTGAGATTTCACCCATTTTAATATAGCAGTCATTTTGGTGCACATTCTCGTAATAAAGAACAAATACTACAGGCCAAAGGCAGTTGATATAAATTGTGATAGTCATAAATTGCTAACGTCACACCCTCTCCTTTCTCCCTCAGGTGAAAGCAGTTGCTTGAGCTACTCTAATGACAACTGAGGATCCAACAGCAAACACACTGCCTCAGGAAGAGATTCAATGATGAAGGAAAACCTAGAGCCACTGATAGTAGAAGTGTAAACAAGCCTATTGTTTGGCCTTGTTGAACAAGAGCAAGCTTGGTGGTTTGTTGGCGGTATCACTGACATGGTGCGAATTGGTCAGTGTGCGGGATTCTTTCTAATCTCCTGATTTGTGACCTTTGGTTATTTCCTACACACCTGCATGCAAAAAAAGAGGTGTGCAAAAAGTTTTCTCAATCACTGACATGGTAAAAAAGATTCCACATGATAGTGAGGGCCTTTGCGGTATTTTTCAAACCACACAACCATCTTTACTGATTCATTTGTGACACAATATATATGAATTTTGGCTTTCACTATTTACAAGTAAACAGTTTATCCTCTATGTTCTTTATGCTATTCTACTGTCAGGTCCTGCTACCAGGCAACAGGAATCTCATTGACCTTGTGGCTTAGTATAGGGGCATTTTCTTTTGGTGCACCAACATGCTGTTTGGCCTTGAACCCCAACATTGGTACACAATATTTTAAAAAATGGCAACAATTACCCAGAAATGCCATTGCAATCCAATTCCATCCAGTTCCTCTGACCATAATGGTCTCAAAATGCAAGCCAATAAGCCAAATGCAAATTGGAAATTGGAAAGCAATTGGTGATGTGAATTTAATACATTACTTGGTAATACATAATGGCTTTGATCTAATGCACACGGAGTCAAAATTGTGCCCTTATCCCAGAAAACTCAGTCATTGGGTATTGTGGTATGACTGGCAGAGCATCTCTAGGGATGAAATATGCTTCATGATCAAGGACTTGATTAGAAGCGTGTCAGTCCATTTATAACTCATCCGCTTGCCAAGAGGAAGCCCAGATGTTACCCTAGACCTGGGAAGAGTAAGTATAATATTACACACACTCTCCAGCCACACTCAAGCGCATAATCAAGGGACCTAGTATTAATTCATGGCAGTTTCATTATTTCAGTTCTGTTTACATTAAATCTTCATGTCCGTTGGTGCCTCTTGGCTTGAAGGCCTGAGTTCAGAGATTTCACACAGAAAAGTAAACATTCATATACCATTAATCCTGTATATTATTAAGTTGTAAAATCCCTTTAGCACTTTTTTTCATCACTGTTTAGAAAGCTTAAATGAGGCATCAGCGTGTTTAGTTTTTAAAAGCTGGTTAGATTTGTTTTTACACAATGATGATGAGGCACATTTTTAAAAAACCCTTAAAAAGTGTTTAAACCCCTAACATTTGGAGCTATTTTAGGGGGCATAATTGTTTAACTGGGGGCCTGGATGTTAATACCACCTTTTACCTTCATACCTAGAATGAAATGCAATTAGGCAAAATCAATTAATGTTCCATCACTAAGGGATAATTTGATCCCTTTATTTATTTAACATTTCCACCAAATTCTACAAATATTTTAGAATTCCTGCGCAACTCAATTATGGAAAAAAAAAGTAGTCTGAATTTGCAGCAGTCTGAATGTGAAAGCGAAACCATAACCATTTCATGGAGTAAGGTTTTAGAGGCAGATGTCTGGTTCCATTCATATCAATTCAACATTGCAAAACTTTGGGGACTATTTTGCCTCAGAATGCCTTGTATGTATTTCTCCATCATAAATGGGTTTAGTTTTAGAACCAAAAGTTTCTCAAAACTACGTCCAGGCATCAGGCAGCACAACCATAACCATTTTATGACACTGTTCAAGAGTTCAGGCATCAGCAAGAAATGACTGTGACATTCCAGAGACAGTATCATTAATGATTTAATTGCGTTTAAAAGTAAATAAGACTCGCATGCAGACACCACAATTTTGCTGCAGGTTTAAGAACATGAATGTACATCCTGACTAGTGTGGAAAAAGGAAATTATTTTTCCAGGTCAAGCCCCACCCCAAGCTTTCATTTCTCATCTCTGTACCATTCCACACCTGCTGATGTTAATGATAATTTTTCTAAATGTTTAATGAAAATTTCTACACGGCACTCTTTAATCTACCTTGCTTGTTATTGCTATGGTACTGGGCTAGGACAGTGAAAAACCACAAGGTGAACTAAATTCGCAGCTTCACACCAACATTCATTCTTTGGACTCTTCAAAGTACAAAAAGATGAGAAAAATTATAACCAGCTTCATGACTGACTGGACAAAAACCATGGTGTTTATTTCACCAATGAGGCTTCCAAAGATTGAATGGTCCTGATCTCTCTTACAAAGTGAGGGCCATCTGTCACCCCCAACTATACTGCTGTGCTCCCAACACGTTGAGAAACAAGGATACAATGATGCTTGTTGAGGGCTCAAGGTCAAGACACAGCACCGTATCAACTGATCAGGTCCTGTAATTTCAAAGGGTCTGACCAGGAATGTGACTTGACATGATCCCTTGCAAAGTATGTGATGCTCACAGTTTGATCTCTTGGGGTTTATGTTCCAAAATCAAACATTTAAGTAGTGCGATTTTATGTAACTTGTAGCTCCACTGTATGGCTCAAGTTCGGGTCGCTTTATTTGTAATAGAAAAAACATTGTTCCCAGTACGGTGCAGTACCTTGTGCCAGTGGAATACCAGAAGTGAGTAAAATCTCAGAAAAAAATTCAGAATTTGAATCAGTATCAGAATTTCTGCTTAATTCAATTGTCCTTCAAAGTGGTCTGATTTGAAATTTTTATACAACTTTCTACAGTGGTGGTGATGTGGTCGTTAAGCTATATTTGGGGACTAACAGCCAGCATGTATCCCTTCACCATTAGTTTTAGTTTTAGACCCAAAAGCTCCTCAAAACTGGTAGAACATCTCAGGTGTCAGGTTTCACAGCCAAAATGATTTCATGAATGAATTTTCTATGAAGGAGCAGACATCTGGCTCCATTCACCTCCACTGTAAAAGGTCCAGACTTTGTGAGTTCCTATGGCCAAAGCCTCTCTGAATGACTCTGTTTACATATTAGACGGTTGATTATATTGTTTTTTCCTTTAATTTCACCAGCTCAGTGGCACACTGTGATGCCTTTAAAAATCTTCCGCATTTGAATTTGGATGACAAATATGTCAACATAGATTCTGGCTTAATGAGTTCTGTGATCATAGGATATATTTTCCATTTAAAAAAATCATTTGCAGCCCCTCCCATCAAGCATCCACAGGTTCACTGATGCCTTGTGATCCATGCTAATGGTCCAAGTTTTTTTAAACAATTTAAATAACCAATTGATTATGTTAACATGGCTCTAATGAGTCTTTGTGCTTTGGCACGATGCGGTGATAACGTAATGCAAGCAAAAAAAGAGAAGGACAACAGAGGGGATAGTTCTCACCCCCACCACACACTCTTGACGCCATTAAGGATGAAATAAACAAGACAAAAGATGGTTTCATGAGTATTTATGCAAGGTGTGTAGGGAAAGAGTGAGAGAGAGAAAAAGACAGAGGGAGGAGAGAGGGAGAGAGAAAAAGAAAGGTAGAGAGAGTAAGACTTAAAGAGAGAGAGAAAGAGAGAGAAAGACAGAAAGAAACAGAAAGAAATCTAGAGAGAGTGAAAAAGAAAGAATGAAAGAGAGAGCAAGAATAAGACTGAAAGAGAGAGAGAAAAAGAGAAGGAGAGAGCAGGAAAGAGAAAGAGCGACATAAAGGGACAAAGAGAGAAAAGAGAAACAGAGAAAAAGGAAAGAGCAGAGCAAAAGAAAGAGAAAGAGAAAGGGAGAGAGAGAGAGACAATAAGACCGAAAAAGAGAGAGAAAAGGGAGAGAAAGAGAGAGAGAGAGAGAGAAAAAGGAAAGAGAGTGCAAGAGAGAAAGAGAAAGGAAGAGAGAGAGAGAAAAAGACTGAAAAAGAGAAAAATGAGAGAAAGAGAGAGAGAGAAAAGGAGAATTGATATTCTGAGCATAAACAGAGAAGCTGCAGTGAGAGATTCATCAACCAGGGGTGTGGGCTGCGGAGACACAGGGAGACAAGTGAACCCTCGGCGACCCCGAGAAGCTGTCAGGGAGAAGGATATGCTTATTATGCAAATGTAAAGAGTGCT
This sequence comes from Bryconaethiops microstoma, assembly GCA_037577275.1. NCBI lineage: Eukaryota > Metazoa > Chordata > Actinopteri > Characiformes > Alestidae > Bryconaethiops > Bryconaethiops microstoma. Next base: position 14,571 of record JBBJLS010117359.1, read on the forward strand.
GCTATTGATTGCAGCCTGTAGCTGCCATTACCACTCCCAGCTGGGACTAGAATCGTGTGTGTGTGAGTGTGTATCGGTCCATGTAGATCTACCATTACAGTACCAATTATTTCTTTCTCTTTTTTTCCATCCATCGCCCTGGTCGTACACCATACATCACGGACTAGCAGGACACGTGTCCATGGAGCAACTTAGAAGATCATGGTCCTCAATCACACTTGGGTTCTCTCCGCTATAAATACTCCTTGATAATTACCTGATGTTGTGGATCAGGTGGGTTAAGAGCAGGGGAAGCACAATAATGTGCTACGAATTATTAATAACAACCGATATAAAAGCCAGCGAGAAGAAAGAAGCTTAATCTGAGATTGCATTGACGATACAAATCACAGTGTGAACTGAATCTGAAAAGTGCAAAAGATGAGGAGTCCAAAATATATGCCCAGGTTGGCCCAAGGCCTTCAAATGTACATGTTTTCCCCCCAGATGTGGTTCAACAATCGAGAAATGTCTGAAGTCCACATTTTTCTTTTTTAGTTCAGAACTGGAGCTACGAGGCTAATGTTCCTAACACTAGAAGTCAATAGTCACCCAAATCTTTTCATCGTCAAACTTCTCTGGACCCTTAAACCACATCCAGCACTTCCTTAAGGTGGGTCAGACTTGTGTGTGTGTGTGTGTGTGTGTGTGTGTGTGTCTAGGTGTGATTTAGGACACAGTATGACTTACTGTGAGCTGTAAAAATGAACTGAATTACTTTATTAGGGGATCAGACTCATGTGTGTGGTTTAGGACACAGTATGACTTACTGTGAGCTATTAAAATGAACTAACATACTTCATTAGGGTGGATCAGACTTGCGGACATGGTTTAGGACACAGATAAGTATGTCTGGAGGAAGGTGAAGCCAAGGCCTTGAAGAAATAGTTTAGCTTAGCCTGACATTTACACATGTTTCCCAGATGTTTAACCCCAGTTGAGATGTGTCTGGAGTACCAATTTTGCTTCTTTTGTTCAGAACTGCATTTATGGGGCTAACACTGGTAAAGGCATGACAAGGAGGTGTTTATTGTCATTTCAACCATCTAAACCAGGTCTCACCAACCTTGGCCCCAGAGATTCACTGTCCTGAGAAGTCTAGTTCCAGCCACAATCTGCAGCACCTGCTCTGGCTAATTAACTTCTTCAGGAGTCCTTGATTGGCTGGTGTGTTGGGGGAGGGGTCAATTTGTTAGATGCAGGAAATTAGATCTCCAGGGGGAGGACTGGGGACCACTGGTCTAGATGGTGAAGCGAAACAATGGTCTTCAAGGACTATGGACCAAAATAACACAAGATTAGACAAGCTAAGTTAATTTTTAAAGCTCATAATGTCATACTGTGTGTTAAACCACGTTTGTTTCACTTTAATGAAGAGCTGGATGTGGTTTAGGGTTCAGAGAAGTTTTGACATGAAAAGATTTGGGGGATTATTGACTTTTAATGCTAGCGAGGTTAGCCTTGCAGCTACATCTCTAAACTTCAAAAGGAAAATTTGGACCCCAAACAACTTTCAACTGACCAACCAGATTCAGGGTCAGTGAAAAAACATTTTTGGCCATTTTTTAAACCTGTTCCTTTAAATAGTTTTTATTTTGTATAAGAGACAGAAATTAGGCTTAAAGACAGATATGTACTCTGTTAAAATACATTTGCAGTTAAATACATTTGCAGAAACCAGCTAGACCTCCACCATACACTATTCTGACCTTTGGTTGCCAAGGACAACCTGGAGTGGAGGATGACCCAGTTGGCCTCAGAGTGCACCTGCAGGCTGTGCATAATAATTAAAGGTGATAAAAGTTTAATCAAAGCTAATGCGGCTTTTAATCCCTCTGAATAAAATATTATATATCTACACTGTTATTGCCTGGAAGACAACACCTGATCACCTTGACACCTGAACACACTCTACCTGAACCTTCATACTGATTGAGTTACTGCAGGTGTGTGGGTTTCAATTAAATGTGAAACCGCATGAAGGCTGTCTACATGAGCCACAGCTGTCCAAAACATAAACATAATCCATCATTCTGAAAAATATTACACATTGTATATTACAATAATGTACAAGGAAATATCTGTAACTGTAAAATACTTTCAAATGTCCAGTGTACAACCTTTTTATAATAAGAAAAAGAACAACAACAAAACAACACCAACAATAATAATAACAGTAATATACAATAAAACAACAATTTTACTGCTATTACTACAACTACTACTACTACTACTACTACTAATAATAATAATAATAATAATAATAGTACAGCATTATTGGAGGCATTGTTATTATCATTATTATTATTATTATTATTATTATTATTATTATTATTATTAGAAGCAGAAAAACATTACCCATCCTAAAGAAAACAAACAATTTTACTTTCAGCTGTTTTTAGTGCTGCTGTAAGATCGTTATTTCCATTTGAAACTACTAACAGATCAGATGTGGTTCGCTGTAGACCTGAGAGAGATGTCAACACAGAGTTAGAGGAACACATGCCTGATCACCTTTGATTTGATTCAATTGGTTTGATTTCTGTCCAGTTTAAATAAAGTGTATGAGGCGTTTTTTTCTTTGATTCCAGTGAAATTTTCTTTATTAAAACTCTTATCTAATTCCCCATTAGGAATTTAAAGGATGAGCTTTCAGGGCTGGACCGGAAGGATGGGGGTATGAAGTGTGTGTGTGTGTGTTTTGGGGGGGTATTTATAAGTCCCACCTGTCTCCGCAGGTGATTAAAGGGCGGGAAAGTGGAGTTAATTGCTCTGTTGAAGTTTAATTGATTATAGCAGGTGGTTGATGATGATGATTAAACTAATCACCCCAAATACAGTCTCCCGCTAATACAGACCTTTTCTAAGGTTCGGGTTTTACCCGAATCTACATTCAGACACTCGGACGCGTCAGATTCATTTGATTAAATTCGTTCCTGATCGGAAGATCTTCACTCCTGTTCAAACCAAATAAAGACTCTAAAAACCTACCTGAGCTGATCAGTAATAAAAAATAAAACACCTATATATTATATAAAATGCAATTTATTATTATTATTGTTATTATTATTATTATTATGCCGCCCATAACAATAATACAGATAATAATAATAATAATAATAATAATAATAATAACAATAATAATAATAATACGCAGTTATTATATTATTATTATTATTATTATCGTTACTGTTGTTTAGTTTTTAAAGGTTGCGCAACAAACGCATTTATGCTTTAGTTGTATAGCCCAGAGTCATGTCTTATTACTGCTACTTCTATTATTATTATTATTATTACTACTATCATTATTATTATTATTATTATTATTGTTGGACATCATTGACAGTCGAGTAACTTCGCCAGGCTGTATTTAACACAGATATAATTAGGACGTAAGAGAGTCGTTATTGGTTTTAAAGTGCCCCCCGCCCCAACCACACACACACACACACACACACACACACACACACACACACACACACACACACACACACACACACACACA